>JBBBDQ010000264.1:142500-150000 GCA_037127315.1 Ascarosepion bandense
AAGGAAACTGCAAGCAATTAATATAAATACCACCAAGACCAGATTATGGAAATAGGATATTATTATAGTGGCACTTCCTGCCATCCTCGAGAATGGAATGCTCTATAAAGGACGGTGACAAGCGGTACGAGGGGGCCAAAACGTCTTAGGCGAAGGCATTCTCTATTTGATAGTTTATTCTGCTCCTACTCGTTGATGGCTTATCTATATCTTATTGTTAATTGTGCATTCGTACAATAAATCCGTTATATCGTATTCCTGTGTCGAGTACCATTCTTCCACTAATTTTTACACTGATATTCCTTGCCGGGATATATCAGATATGTAACAATTTTATGGGACTTTACAATGAACACAGACAATAATCAAAGCTAATCGACCAGACATCGTGTTCAGAGACCGTAAAAAAGAAAAGACGCCTTCTTATTGACAAGGTAGTCCCTGCAAACTGTAATGTGTCTTTGGAGATCTTCAAAAGACTATCAAATTACAAGGATATTGAAACCGAACTCTTAAATCTGTGGCATACGAGGAAATCAACAACTCCAGTTGTAATTAGAGCCATCGGATTGATTGGAAAAGACTCCAAGAGACAAGCCTTAAAGAAATACAAAAAATTCTACTCAAACGCACAGCCCACACTTTACGAAGTGCTTTATCTGTGTAAAAGGTGGGTGGGCTTAAGTGTGTTTTTTTATTAAAACAATAATAATGATAATAATGCTGATGCATTTTATTTATGTGTGAAAGGTGGAATATTTCTCAGCAAACTGCACTCGAAGTTTATATGTAGTGAACAAAACAAGATCTAGATTTAAAATTCAAATGCTGATTCATTGATGTTGCTAGATATTAAAAAAGGCTTGAATTTACAAACTTTGCTTAGTACAGACGCAAAAGTGAATCCAAAACAAAATTCGTAAAATTTCGCATCTTGATGCGATTTTTTTTCCACCAATAGAAAACTAGGAAACATCTAAAAACAAAATTCAAATAATCTTCAATTCTCAGAAACAAATTCTTTTACGGACCTTTTTGCAAGCCGACACAAAGTTTGTTCGTCGTCCAGTCGAAAGACCGGAATCAAATCTGGGAGTAAATTCCCAAATGATCTTTTCAAGTCCCACACAAAATTAAAGACGGGCAAGTTCGCCTGTCACCAGAGATAAGAAGACAACACGTCTCTTGACAAACATCAAGTGATCGTTATTATCTATTTCTCCCTCATCTCTTTCCTTTTCACTGTTCACCCGTCTGCCGCTTCTTATACATGACAAACAAACAGAACACTTTAAGACTGAGCGATAACTTCAAAGATATCCCTACCCAACGATAACGCTCATACATACATATATACAAGTTACTACAACGAACTCTTGATACCTTAACTCTCTACTGCTGTTTCTCATTGAACATTTAACTTTTACCAATTCATGTTATTCTGTTTTATTAATACATTTCTATTTAAACATACAAAAGGTATACTTTTATTCTTCAATAAATCCACCTTGTGATAACCTTCTGATACTTCTAATAATCCTAAGTTGTGGGGAGTGTCGGCTGTGTTTGTGATTTGGCCTTGTACCAGACATGACTGACCGTCCCTACTGCTACAGGGGTAAACCCCGGGGTTTAAAAACACACAATGGAAGAATTACTGTCACATATATTATCATTTCTGTTATCTTTAATAACTTCCTTTCTGTATATAAATTCGCATTTCTTTCATTTAATGTTTTTATTTCTTTTTCTTTTGTTGCTTGAATAATGTGAAATATCCCTGTGCTTTGTCTGTTTGTATGTTAGAAATTTGAGCAAACTTTCATAAAAATGGCGGGCAATAGTTTAACAAGAACTCTTATTTATTGCGATTGTTCAGCAGGGAAAGTATTCGAGCCTTGACGACAGAAAGTCACAAAAGCTCGAAACACCTTGAACTGAAACTCTGTTTAAAACTCTTTTATTTCACCATTCTACAAACGCAGGCTAATATTAAAAATCCTGTATATTACTATTAAAAACACTTTGTGTGTTCTGTATATTATGACTTTTAAATTCAAAAGCCGAGTAGAGTATTGTCAGACAGGAAAATTTCGCTGGAAACAAAGAAGAGATTACTGGATTGTTATGTGATGTCTGTCCTTCAATATGGATGTGAATACTGGACACTCTCACGAAAAATGAAGGGAAGACTTGAAGCAACTTTAATGTGGTTCTGCTGAAGGATTGTGACATTATCTCACGCGGTGATGCTTTCCTTTCTCCTGCGGGGATACTTTTCTTTGGTTGGTTTAAAACAACGGAGAGAGAAGTTGATATTGGTGATATTATTAGTGTTTTATTGCGTCACGCGATGTAAGCTTAGAGAAAAAAAATATTTTTGTACCATCAAGTGTTTCTAAAAGCACGGAAACATAAAATAAAGTTATTTGGGATAAATATAAATTTCTCGTCTTTCATTATTTTCGACTCTTTTATGTTCAATATGGATTTATTTTAGATATGGAGTGTATTCCGCTAATCTGAAGACGCGTTGACAAAACAAGTGTCAGAGTGATTTGATAATGTCACTCGAAGGTCAGGGCCGCTGGTGAGTACATCGGGTCCGTGCGAATCTAAAATAGAATCAAGCTCCGATGTGAGTTGGTAAAATCTCATTCGTTGAGCTAAAGACATCCGCAAATCGAGTGGGCGAAGACCAATTTTCATTGGCCCAAGACTGTGGCCGGAGAGGATCGAAATTGGTTATAAAAATAGATGTTCGACGCGAAAAGTTCAGTTGGAGAGCTAATTGTTCAGATTTTCGACAGAGTGCCACCGCCGTCAGTACCCCCACACACTCCGCCAGCGGCCGCTCCGATTCGGCACATTCCGTCATATTCCGTCAAGAACCCGAAAGAACTTTGCTGTTTTAAAAGTACATTTCAACGCTAACGAAACTTAGAGTAAACATTTCAATTAACGATTGGAAGCTATGATGCTTTTGGCGAACTTTCTCTCTCCGTTGTAAAAATTATTTTCGACGATTGTATATCATTTTCGACAACTATATTCTTGGGAAAAGACAGACATTGTTTTTTCTTTATATAAAGTCATTCTACGTAGCTCTCCAGGCGTGTTCGACTTCGTTCATTTATTTTATTAATTTTCTTTTCTTTTTTTTTTTGTACCGTGTTTATTTTTTTTCAACTCATAAGTGTACACCAGAGTCCGGACTGGTTAAAAGGGACGACTATTGAAATTGTACGACGAGACTTCCGGGATCTAATCACAACGTGGGACAGTGGCACGTTGTTGCAAAAGACGTCCTGTAGTCCAGCTTTTGTGGCGACATCATCGGATGGGATCGCCGCGACCGGGTGGCAGTGTCACAACTGGAATCGTCACGACCGTCAACGAGAACGAGCGCCACATTAGACAGACAGCCAGCCAGGCTGAGGCGTTACAGGATGCTGAGGATACCATGGACCGAACCTGTGAGCAACGACGAGGTTTTGGATAGGATGAAAAAGAAAAGGAAATTGATACTTAACAAACATCAGGAAAAGACAGATGAAGTTTCTGGAACATGTAATGAGGCAGGAGGGCATAGAGAATCTGATACTCACGGGTTAGATAGAGGAGAAAAGAGACAGGGGAAAGCAACGCGTAATATACTTGATGGGCTTGATCAAATGGATGGCAGAGCGGGGCTTGGGAGGGGTAACAGGAGAAAGCATGTCATGAGCTACTAAGGATAGGGAGATGTGGAAGGCCATGATCGCCTACGTTCTGAAGAGACACGGAACATAGAAGAAGAAGAAAGTTTACTGTCTGATAGTTTCGCCAAATATAAGTCATAAAATATTTCCAAAAGCAATTGAATAAGCGGAAATTTACGACATCGTTTTACGAATGCGGCTGAAATTGACATTCTTGTGAAAGTAATCATTCTTTCTAAATATATTTGTTGTGATGCACCTCGACCTTCTATTTGTGTTAACTTAAACAAATTATATGCTGAATTCGACAATAGCCCAGTTTGTGAAACTGGTGACGGTTTAATTATGGATTCAATCCGTGAGCCAGGTAGTACACAATTATACTCATTAGAAAAACGTTAGAAATCACCGAGCAGTGCTAAATAAAAAGAGGAGATATCCCAAGATAGATTACATAAAAAATTCATTTCGAAATTCCCTGCAGGTTACTCAGATCAACAGACACCTGAATTGTTGCACAACAGCCCAAACCTTGTGATAATAAAAACAAAGATAAGGACATTAGTCCGAATGTAAATAATGATCCCATAAACTACAAATTTATTTACCAAACATGATTCAACTTAAACTTCAGATTTTCTGATAGGAGGTTTTGCTGCTGGATGCAGTTTATTGTCATACCCAGGACGAACATAGCATAACTCTGAAGCCAAGTCTACCTCATTCTTCTGGTTAACCATTGACCCTAGAAGAAGGTTCGCTCGCCTTTTGAGGTCCTTTTTCTACTGGGTTTCTAGCAACACTCTTCACAAGAAATGCTTGATGGGGATGACAAGTATAGCTGGCGATGACCCGACCATGAGGCAAGAGTATTAAGTTACAATGTACCAGTATTACTGTCTACTAAAGCAAACCAAACTATGCTTAATGCTGTGTATATATTTATAAACAAATGCAATGTTTAGTTCGTGGCTGAAGCGCTTTGTTACTTCGTTTGAACCGTTTATATAGGTTATTTTCGGTCATACTTCCAAATTATGGTGACTCGCTTGGTCAGAAAAAAATTTGATAGTTAATTTCTGTATACAATACACACTCCTAACGTTTAAGCTTTAAAATCTAGAAGAAAAATTGCAGGATATGCACAAATTATCATGGTGATCATAACAGAAAATAAATGACTGATTCTCTAACATTAAGTATAAGTCAATATCTATCTATCGCCCGGTTCACACTCCACCCACATCTATTGAACAGGTTAAGAGGATCATCCCTTGTTCCCTGTTTAGGATATGGTTTCCGGCTTTATCTTTTCTAATCTTTTCACTATTACGTAGCCCCCTGCACATCAGTGGCGTTACCGCCTTGCTCGGGGTGATACGATTAAAAAAAAAAAACTAAAAATAATATTTCTCAGGAAAACAGAAATAAAAAGAAAAGTGACACAAGGCAAAGCTAACAGCTGAAAATTTTCCTTCATAATTTAGAGTTGCAAGAGCGAGAGAAAGAGGGAAAAATGGTAGCAATAAAATTTCTAAAATTTTCCTTATTGGTCAAAAATCAAGTGTAAGTAGAAAAGTCGCTTTGACATTCGCTTAAAAGTATGCTTTAAACAGGCTGCTGTTATTTTATTTATTCATTGGTTGAAATTGTTAATGAACACTGCGAGAGATTAAAGAAAATCTGAGTAAGGAATGACATTGGGCGTCATACCCTTATACGCTAACATTTTTTAAGACAACCTTATGAACAATTCTTGAGATTCTGCGAACTTATTTGCGCTTCTTAATTATTTCGTTAGTTCTGCTAATAATTCATAAGTGAGGAAAAGACAAAAGATGAACGGGATTCAAAGAAGATGGCAATTGACCTTGCATTTAATTTTTTAAATATTGTAGTTATCAGGAAAGAAAGAAAACGGAAGCTGAGAAGGGCAATAAAGCTAAGAAGGGCAATAAAATACACTGATGAAATAGAATAGCGAATGCGTGTGGCCATTTCAGCAGAAAACGAGTGGGATCTAAATGCCAGTCAAGTAGAACGCTTAAATTCAAATAGTTTGGATACCAGGGGGAAAAAGCTCGCCGGAGCAGTTGCCATGAAAAATTTGTAGAAAAGTCAAAGTGAAGTTACGTCAAGTCGGTGCGAAGCTGACTGAAGTTGAGATGTCTGGCCAGGATCGATTATGTAAGTGTGTCTTATGCACACACGTTAAAACTAGTATCAAGAGACCCTGGATTTATTTAGAGAATATTTCTGTGTGAATATTTTATTTTTCTCCAGAAAAATCAATTTTTTTCTATATTGTAGGAGGGGTTAAAAGAGAGAAGAAGAAGAAGAAGAAGAAGAAGAAGAAGAGCTAGAGTCCAGTGGTTAATAGATGAGTATTGACATTGCATTTAAATTCCTGGAGGTTGTAGTCATCAGAAAAGCAAGAATATGGGAGCGAGTTCCACAGGCGAGAAGTGCGAGAGAAGAAGCTGCAGGAGTAGAATTGTCGTCTGCATTTGTCTAACCTAACTGTCTAACCTAACTGTGAATGGGTGGGACCCAGTTGCCAGTCTGGTTGCACGAGTAAACACCTGTTGAGGAGGCACCAGTGACTTAAGTTCGTTGGAGCCGAAGCCATGAAAGTATTTATAGAACAGATAAAGGGAGGCCACATTTCGTCGGTGGGGAAGTGGCTGCAGTCGAGCCGCCAGGTCAGTACCTATCACATTACAGACTCTCCTTGGAGCCTGTCGAGAACACTGAGGTGAACGGCAGGGGCACCTGACCAGAAATGGCAGCAGTACTCCATGCACGGACGGATGGTTGACTTGTATATATGCACGATGGATTCAGGCGGAAAAAAACATCCTGGATCGACATAATGACCCAACCTTCTTAGCAGTGGATCTAGCTATGGATTCGATATAGTGGTTCCATTTGAGGTCTGAAGAGAGGGTATGGCCGAGGAGGCGCAGTGTATTGCTCTCAGGGAGAATCGCTTGATCCATGCTTATGGGAGGCAGGAGAGGTTGCCTGTGATGGTTGACAGACCACAGCTTGGTCTTAGACGCATTGAAGTTGACAAGCCACTTCTTGCCCCAATTCACCACAGAGTGTAGATCCCGTTCAAGGTCAGTAGCGAGATTATGTCTATCTGCCACGACAGGTTTCTTACTGGTGCGGGAGTATATTGTAGTGTCATCTGCATAGATGCCTACATGGCCCTTGTTTTATATAGTAGTGAATAGTGGACAATTTCCTCACAGATAAAGCAGACACTTGAATCAATTGAGATGTGGCCCAAAAGGAGGATGCTGAGAATACCATATGGAAAATGGAAACGAATAAGGACACCCAGAATCAGAAAGAAACAGTTGAAATTTTATGGATACTTAATGAGGAAAAAAATCACAAGACATATCAAAGGCGTGAGGAGTAGGTGGAAAGAATAAACTGTGAATTAACAGTGGAAAAACTTTGGATAAATAGTGAGGAAAGAATGCTTAAAGAATTTGATACTCACGGTACATGTGCGAATGAATAGACTGGATTTCTTTGGATAAATATTGAGGAAAGAATGATTGGATAATTTAAAATTCATGGGATATATTGAAGGCAAGAGGGTTTGATTGAAACAGCAAGTAAATTGTCTAATAAGTTCGTGCAAATGGATAGCAGAATAAGGAGTGGGTATATAAAAAAACAGATATTGCAAATGGTTACAAAAAATAGGAAGTTGTGGAGGGTCATATTCAAACACGTCTTAAATGGAGAAAAGAAGATCTTAACTAAGTGCAATATTGAATAA
>JBBBDQ010000264.1:152500-380000 GCA_037127315.1 Ascarosepion bandense
TATATATATAGTGACGGTAAACAATCTTTTTCTTGGTAAATAATCTAAGTCAATTCCAGTAATAACATAATAATAAAAATGATAAAATATTAAAATGATCCACAAAACAGAGCTCAATGTATATATTTACTGAGCAAATACTGGGTTGACAAAACAGACGACTGACATCTTCGCCAGCTGATATAGATTGTTCCCCAGATGAGATGATTCGAAATTTATTATTTACACATACATACATATCTACGTATATATATATATATATATATATATATATATATATATATATATATATAATGTAATCAAATACCGATTAAATTTGCATCGTTATCCGACAGACTGATAGTATAAAAACAAATAGGAAACGTTTAGAAATCTAAAATGTTTTGCTTTTATTAAAATTTCATTTCAAATTTTTTAAGCTAAACTTTACATGCATTTGTCAAGCAGAGTTCGTACACATAATTTACGTGTTAAAGTGTACCATAATTCTAGTTTGTTCACTTGAGATTTGGATTTTAATGTATTAAATTGTCACACATGAAATGAGGCATTTTTGGTTGGTTGTTGATCCGGTCGTCTAACGTCTTTAGCATATAAAAAATATATTGACTTATTCCTGATAATTTTTTTTTCAGATATTTTTCTTTCAATATATTGTTACTCATAATCCCAATGAAAATAATTACAATGAAACAATGTCGAGTAATCATACTGTATCAGTACAGACTGGGAAAAGAAGCATTTTTAGATCTAATCATTACATGTAGTAAGACATTGATAGTCTTTGACAAAGGTAAAGGTGTAGGCCAGTAGTTAGATGAACAATAGCAACCTCATATTGTTAAAAATTGAGCGTATACACGTAAAATTGGAAAAGAAACATCCTAGACTTGTAAATAGGGATGGGCCACTTTTACTGGACGACAAGGCACGTCCGAGAGATTCTCAATCATCCGCTCAAAAGCTGCATGACTTGAATTATGAAATATTGCTCATCCTCCATATTCACCTGACATCACTTTTTAAAGCTATTTGAACTTTTCATACGCAATAATTCTCCAATAAGGATGAGGTAATCAAAGCATTTGAACTGTTTATCGCATGAAAGGATGTTTTTTGTTTTTTTTAAGACGGGATCGAGAATTTGATGGTACGTTGGAGAACACTTATTCATTTACATGGTACGTATTTCAAGTAAATAAATTAGCTATTTAACATTTCAGATTTCTTATAAAGTGAAACAACCTAATATATATATAAATATGTCTGTGCATGCGTGCGTGCGTGCGTGCGTGCATGTGTGTATATAGTAGGCATTTTTTATCTATGTTTAGACGCTTTCCGCGTGTTGATTTGGGGATGTTTTATGTCAACACCCATCGTGGTAGGGGTAGCTAAATATACGTTAGATTCTTTAAGAATGGATTCAAAAAAGTAATTTTTTTTTTTTAATCATATCACCCCGAGCAAGGCGGTAACGCCACTCATGTGCAGGGGGCTACGTAAGAGTGAAAAGATTAGAAGAGAGAAAGCCGGAAACCGCATCCTAAACAGAGAACAAGGGATGAGCCTCTTCACCTGTTCAATAGACGTGGGTGGAGTGTGAACCGGGCGATAGTTTAGTCTATCTACTCCAACTGAAAAAAGAAGAAAAGTGAAAAGATTGGAAAAGAGTATTATTGACGTATGTTAATCAGTTTTCCCTCATTTTCAACGTTCAAAATTATTTTCTTTTTTAATTATATTGGTATTTCTAATTCTAATTCTAATTTCTTTTTTAAATGGTTGCCCCAACGTAGGCCTCGCTTATGTCCAAACAAAACAAAAACAAAAATATCAGAATTTTTCTATCTCATTCTCTGATGAAGTATTAAGATCAGTTAACATGTTGGATTTACAAAAGTTTCCTATTTGTATTTTATCTTATTACATACACTCACACACACATCGAAATCCGACAAGATGAATAGAATAAGTAAATAACAGGTAGGAAAAAAGTGTCATTAATCTAACATGTTTCCCTTTAACAAGCTTCTTCAGAGATTTTATAAAAACGAATAATCAAAAAAACTTTTCTTTTTATTTAAAAAAATCTTTCAAAAACCCACAAAAACAGTATGTTGATTGAGGTTTAATTTCATTGGCCAGATACGTGTCACCTGTAATAAAGCAATGGATGAATATTTTAAATGTAGAGGAACAATTTATATCTGTTTAAGAGTGTGTGCCACGTGTAATAAAAAAACACTAGATGCTTATTATGAATGTAAATATATGTATGCAAAAATAACGCTTGTCAAGCGTGTTTAAACTATAAACAAATTGAGTGTGTGTATATATATCGGTATGTGTGTTGTGGTGCAGTGGATATCGGCTCGAAACGAGAAATCGGGAAGCTGAGTTCGAATTCCAGTTGAATTCCTTGTATTTACGTACGCTTAAATACCCTTTCATTAATTCGTCTCTTCCTTCCAGTTATGGATTAAATAACAAGACAGACTGGGTTATATATATTTGGCTGGCAACCAGTCTACCGCAGAAAATAATAGCAACCTACTGAGGGATAATCATCTGCCCAATCAGTCATGTCTCTTTCGAGACATGATCGCCCAAGCGTGTATTACGTATGGCACTTAACTGATTGATATATCGGTAACGTTAGTATGTGTATAAATGAAAACGAAATACATTTCCGTTCAATACTGTAGCGAAATAATGTATACACGTGTCTCACGATGAAACGATTTTCTGTTCTAAATAAAATGAGAGAATCATATATGAATGTATGTATATCAGAGATTCATGTATGAACTAGCAGTATAGCCCGTTGCTTGGGTGTAATGAAAGCTTTAAAACTAATCCATTGTCCTGGAAATCAGACTCTTTGGACGTTGGCACGAAAACCTAAAAAGCAATAGTTGTTTTCAGTTAAAGCGAAACCGTACACTGAAAGAAAAATGAATGGATGTAAGTCAAATTTTGATTTCCTGGTATCGATATCAAATAATTTTTTTCGTCGTAAACTGAATTTTGAAGGCTAAATAAGTCCTATGAGTAAATGGTATCATGGCTGAGACTAAGAAATACAATTATAGCAAACCCGAAGTAAAAAATAAAATAAAAGGGCTGAAAAAATACAGACACACAGGCAGATAAACAGACACACACAAATATCTTGCCTTTTATATATATATATATATATATATATATATATATATATATATATATATATATAATCGATTTCCTGCATTATTGTAAGAACTGCAACCTTGAAACTGATGAATATCGTTTCTTATGTCTTTGTCTATGAGTGTATCAAATTTGATTAAAGTCGAACAACTTCTATAACCCGATTTTTTCGATTATCCATATTTATCGGGAGTAACTCGACACAAAACCTAGCTAAGAACACTCGCAGACGCTTATAGTACAACTGTGTAAATTTTTAAGTAAATCAGTTCAGCCGTTTCGGAGTCTATATGTAACGGACACACACACACACACACACATACATACACATACACACACACGGACAAAGTTCCATTTATCAATAATGTATGAATGTGTGCGTTTATGAGACTTGACCATTAAACAAAATATATTTCCGTTTAAAATTCTAACGAAATAATGTATACAGGTATTAAGCGAATTTTTTATAAATGAATTTTGAAAAAAGATTTTAACGGATAAAATCTAATATGTTATTAAAATACTAAATATCTGCGTATTAGAATTATTACAATATCATAATTAATATAATATATAAATATTAAAACATACATATAAAATACCATATTATATCATTAGAATATTACAATTTAGCAATATAAATAAGGTACAATAATATATAATAATAAATAATAAAAATAACCAAAAATTAATAATAATAAACGAATAATAATAATAAACAACTATGATAATATAGATATAATAGTGAGAAAAATATAGATAATAATATTGGATAATAGGGAGAAATTAAATTAATTATGAAATAAAATAAAATGTAGTTCATATAGAGAAAACGATATTACAATATTACGAATATAAGAAACTATCTTTAAATTATTTAATAATATCAATTGTTATTTTAGATTCATGGATTATACATTTGTGAAAAAATGCAGAAGTAATATAATGTTTTAATTACTTGTTTGTAGTTGGTAGTAATGTTATTATGTTGTCAATATATTTTCTCTTTAAAAGGTTATGTTCTTTTTTAATGAAACTAACATTTGAGAAATTGAAATTGTGTCCTCCGTTATTTTGATGTCATACAAAAAGTTAGATATATGTCCGAGCGAAAGTCTCTTTTATGTTCGTAGATTCGTGCTTTTAGATTTCGTGTTGTTTTCCCTATGTATACGTTATTGCATTGTACGCACTGTATTTTGTAAATCCCGACATTTAAATTAGTGTTTGGTGTCTTTTTTAATCTGACAATATCACTAACCATACTGTTTGTCAGAGAAGAAACTGTGGGCTGTGAGATGTTGAACCACTTCAGCATTGATAATAGCTGCAAACACTTTGCCAAAAATCCGTAGTAGGCTGATAGGACGATAATTAAAATGGTTCGAGGATTTTTCAGAATTCTTAAATACAGGAACCACAGTTGAGGACTTCCAGCAGGTAGGAAATCAAGAAGCAAAGAGGCAGTAGTTGTAGAGTTTGCAGAGGACAAAGAAGAGTTAAGGGGTACATTTCTTCAGGACAATGATCGGGATTTCGTCGCCTCCACTCGCTTTATGGGGGTGAAAGTTTGAAATTATGTTAGAGACTAGCGAGGAGGTAATGTGAACGTCGCTCAGTTGAGCCTCAGTTCTAGGTGGGAAGTCAGGTACGGATACCTCACGCGAATCAAATGTCGAGTTAGTGGAGAATCTGCGAGTAAAGCACTCGGATTAAATTTGGGTGGAGGGGGATTCGTTCTTTTTTCTTTTTCTTGTGTGTATTTTATAAGCATGTTTTTTGGCATTGAGGATGAGATGGTGTGGGTAGTGAAGAAGTTTAAATGTTTGTTCAATATATCTCTCTTCTTCAGATAAACAACTATGGCTGGCTGCATATTCTGATGGCCCTAAGGTTGAAACCTATAATTAAACAAGATTTAATTCTTTGATTGTGGAGAGAATAGAAATTAATAAGTTAGTACATATATATATATATATATATATATGTGTGTGTGTGTGTGTGTGTGTGTGTGTGTGTGTGTGTGTGTGTGTGTGTGTGTGTGTGTGTGTGTGTGTGTACGCATCGCTTGTTCCGTAATGAATTAGAGCACTCTGGCTATTGAGCGTGTATAATGATAATGTATACGCTAAAAAGTCTGCCTTCTTCTACCGAGAGCCCATAGCCCAGAGGTAGAATCGTCGACTGACACCAATTCGGTCGGGTTTCAATCCTGGGTTAAAAGCAATCGGAGTCTAACCGTACTGATGACCTGTGATGCAGATCTGTCTGCGGATGACTATATATATATATATATATATTTTTTTTATAATAATCCTTTCCAGCTCTCTAATCAGCTTTTTGATGTTAAGAGTAAATTCATCAAGGAAGGTGGCTTCGTTCAAAGACAATCTTTTTGTAACTGTGATAAAATCTGCATTTCATGATGTTGATTTTTAAAAATGCACCTTAATGTGATCTATTATAATTATTTTAGAATTTTAAATTTATCCGTTGTAGCTATGATTTTATTCAATGAAGCATGTTTGAATGAAGATATACTGCCTAAATATATATACAGGGTGACTAAAAGTTAACTCACTATTTTATGTATGAGTGGCCAACCAGTAGACCTGACTTAACACTCTGTGGCCTTTGCATTCCGGGTTGGTTAAAGAAGCAAATCTACTATACCAAACCAAGACTTTGGAAGAACTTGAAGGGCGAATAGAAGAAGTCATGTCTTTCATACCACAAGAGTTATTGGGAAAATTAATTGGTGTGATTCCTGGGTAGCTCAAGAAACGTATCAAAATCTGGTCCTAATATCGAATTTTAAATGAAACTTCATGCTGAACGCTTTCCTTTGATATCCATCTCTTGTAAAAATTATAGTCAATAAATAAATTTTAAAATAAATATCTTAAAATGAAGATTTACTTTTCAATTATAAATATTTTAAACTGAAGATTTATATTGCAATTACCATATATATATATATATATATATATATATATATATATATATATATATATATATATATATATTGCGTTGACTATGCATGGAACAATGGTTAGCACATCTCGCAAAACATTACTGCTGTAGGGAGTCACATTCTCACTAGGTATCCCATTACAAATTGTTTTATAGCAATCTTCTATGCAGCAATTCCCCAAATTTGAAAATCAAAATTGGAAATCTTGTCTTTTACTTAGTCTAGAACACTGAACATGTGCATCAAAGTTAAATGTCTCTATAGCTCTATAAACCGCCTTATGCATATGATAGGCTATCGGATTTATACTAAAGATTGATCTCCTGGCTAAGACTTCTGTTCTCAATGTATACTTTCTGCACGGAGCTGCAACAGAATCACAGTACTTTTAACCATGATTAAATGTATCGATCATGTATTTTTAGTATGGTGGCCTCGCCGGGTCAATAACAGAAGATCTCAGCGGTGCGCCAATCCAATTAAACTGAAAAATGGCAGTTGATCGAATGAGTCCCAGTCGTTTCTATTGCATTTAGCCTCATTTATTTTTTTCAATTTCAACGACGCCACCCCTCACTTCTTTGCCCACATTCCTTATTAGCTGACCGTGTTTTTATCTCTTTTCCTCCACCTCATACCCACAAATCATGTCATCTCTCTTTCTCTCTCTCTCTCTCTCTTTCTACTTTCTTTTTCCCTACCTTTCTTTGCTACCTCTCGCCCTCTCTCTATCGCCTGTAACCCCTTCTTTTTCTCGTCTATGATATTCCTTTACTTATTAATACCCCTCTTCCTTCATACCCACAAATCATGTCATCTCTCTTTCTCTCTCTCTCTCTCTCTCTCTCTTTCTACTTTCTTTTTCCCTACCTTTCTTTGCTACCTCTCGCCCTCTCTCTATCGCCTGTAACCCCTTCTTTTTCTCGTCTATGATATTCCTTTACTTATTAATACCCCTCTTCCTTCATACCCACAAATCATGTCATCTCTCTTTCTCTCTCTCTCTCTCTCTCTCACTCTTTCTACTTTCTTTTTCCCTACCTTTCTTTGCTACCTCTCGCCCTCTCTCTATCGCCTGTAACCCCTTCTTTTTCTCGTCTATGATATTCCTTTACTTATTAATACCCCTCTTCCTTCATACCCACAAATCATGTCATTCTCTCTCTCTCTCTCTCTCTCTCTCTCTCTCTCACTCTTTCTACTTTCTTTTTCCCTACCTTTCTTTGCTACCTCTCGCCCTCTCTCTATCGCCTGTAACCCCTTTTTTTTCTCGTCTATGATATTCCTTTACTTATTAATACCCCTCTTCCTTCATACCCACAAATCATGTCATCTCTCTTTCTCTCTCTCTCTCTCTCTCTCTCACTCTTTCTACTTTCTTTTTCCCTACCTTTCTTTGCTACCTCTCGCCCTCTCTCTATCGCCTGTAACCCCTTCTTTTTCTCGTCTATGATATTCCTTTACTTATTAATACCCCTCTTCCTTCATACCCACAAATCATGTCATCTCTCTCGCTCTCTCTCTCGCTCTCTCTCTCTCTTTCTACTTTCTTTTTCCCTACCTTTCTTTGCTACCTCTCGCCCTCTCTCTATCGCCTGTAACCCCTTCTTTTTCTCGTCTATGATATTCCTTTACTTATTAATACCCCTCTTCCTTCATACCCACAAATCATGTCATCTCTCTCTCTCTCTCTCTCTCTCTCTCTCTCTCTCTCTCTCTCTTTCTACTTTCTTTTTCCCTACCTTTCTTTGCTACCTCTCGCCCTCTCTCTATCGCCTGTAACCCCTTCTTTTTCTCGTCTATGATATTCCTTTACTTATTAATACCCCTCTTCCTTCTCCAACTCAGTTTCCTTTCCTCACTTTATTTAATAAGGTTAATGTTTTATCCTTATTAATCATACATCAGCCGTTTTCACTAATTTATTCTTTTTCTAACTATAAAAGTTCAATATGCTCTTTATTCTCATCATTTTACAGTTAAAATAGCAATATGTAACCGTAAGTTCTATACTAACAGTTTCTTCTATCGCACTTCTCGTTTGTTTTCCGGCTTTTTGCTTCCCAGTCAACTTCGATCTTCAAAAATTTAAATACAATGTCAATCGTTATTTTTATCTTCTGAATTCTTATTCTTTTATTGTTCTCTCTCTTTTTAATAGTACTTTTTCTCGTATTATCGAACACCTAGTAACCGATTGCATCCTATGACTTTATTACCTCGCTTGGAGTGATTTTAAAAAAAACATGGATATTAAGAAGAAAAAATCGATCTGGCCATTTTCTCTTCAAAATGTTTTCATTTCCAAAAATGTCTAACATCGTTTTGGATTTCTTTGATCGTCATCATCACTCTTCACAATATGGCCGAATGTTAAGATAACATTAGAGATATGACCATATATCTAGAGAACTACCAAAATAAAATTCTCTTCAACTGCGGGATTATTTCAACTTGTTTGTCAGGGGACGTTTCCTAACTCCCGATAGGTGGCGCCGTATAAAAAATGACACAGGATCCCCGTCTGTCTGTCTCTCTTCCTCGCAGCTCTCTCTCTCTCTCTCTCTCTCTCTCTCTCTCTCTCTCTCTCTCTCTCTCTCTCTCTCTCCCTCCCTCACACACACACACACTTTTACTCATTGGATTCTGTATGCACAAGAGGCGTCTCATTTTTGTTACAGCCACATCAAGTTCAGTTAAGCAACATCGAGCCTGGTCACTATCTACATGAGTCACCGGTTGAGAATACTAGATGCTTTAAGCTTAGATGTGCGGGTGGTGTAACGGATAATGGCTTAGAATTTTTAATGAGAGAGCCTAGTTTGTAATCCTGTTGGACTCGTTATATTTACATACGTGTAAATACCCTTGGGTAAGCTATGAATCCCTCTCAACTATGGGTTAATTAGCAAAATCTGTAAAAAATTATTACACTCTAAAAGTATTTCCTGGTTTTAAATAACCTTCAAATAGTTGGTAATCATAGAAAATGGATCATTCAATCAATCAAGCTCAAGGTGACTTCTTAAGCCCCAACGAACCACATGTCGTCGCATTGTACGCAACACAAGCCGAAAATACTCTAATACCTCCGTTCTTCTTTAAAAGGGCATGAGAGTCACTCCTAAGATCTACCAGGAGGTGCTGAGGAACGTGGTGAAGCCCTGGATGAACGAGATATTTGCTGGATGCCCCTACTTCTTCCAACAGGAATCCGCTCCTGCACACAAGGCCAAGACGACCTAGGCGTGGCTGCTCAACAATGTTCCTCACCAATGGTCGCCGGACTTGTGGACGCCCTTCACACCCGACTGTAACCTTACTGAATATTTGCTCTGGGGCGTGACTGAGGCCAAAACCAGCAAGCATGCCTACAACACGGTCGACTCTTTGAAAGCTACCATCGTGGAGGCGTTCGTCGTTATCGACAGGGACATGGTTGCCAAAGCGTGTGACTCATTTCGCGCCCTCCTTGAGATGGTCGTTGCCACAGGCGGTGGTTATATTGAAAAATAATGTAGTATGTAACTTTAACTGTTACTAAATAACCTGTCGAGTCTCTGCATATACAACTTTTGCCTATTTCGTTTTCTTTTCTTTTTTTTTCTTTTTTTTTTTGTCAAGTGTTGGATTTTTCTTCATCACCCTGTACTTCTTCACTAGAAGAGTTTTTACCCATTCTATGGAGGTGAGGACATGATTGATTATACTTGGTGGTGATTAGACTTTGGGTGGATGTATAATGAATATTCGTTAGGTTGTATGTATGGTTGATAAGTATCATTTACTAAGTTTAGTATTACATCAAGGAAGTTTACTACTTTTAAATTAATGTTGATTATTACTTTTAGGTTTAGACTAATCTATGGATTATATATATATATAAAACGTAGAAAACGCCAGTAACTAGAGTTGCATTTATATTCAAACATCGTTTCGATAAAGTCCAATCGTCTGCTTAACTAAAAAAGTGACATACAATCTGTTGTTAACTGGGGAAAGAAATTTTAGCGACACCAAAACAAAACTGGTCTTTTTTAATCGTCTGAGAGAAAATTTTTACCTTTCATCGGCATGTCCGACGCTAACCCATTTGAGAGTGATTTTTTGCGACTTCTCGGGGTAACGTTTACCATTCATATGAAGTAAGAAGTATATATTGAATCAATTGTTAGGTCTGCTGTCAGAAAAGTTGGTTAACTGTGTCGTGCTAGACAATTTTTCTCATCAAAATATCTCTTCAAAAAAATCTGCAGTGGAAGCACACAGAATTCTTGTTCAGTCTTACGGCGACCATCGTTTAGACGTTTAAAAAATAATGATTCTGATGTTGAAGATAAAGAACGCTCTAGCTCACCGAAATGTTTAAAAAACGAAGAATTGGTAGTATTACTTCATGAAGACTCATGTCAGGCTCAAGCTGAACTTGCAGAATCATTGCACAACAATTTTAAAACGTTTGAAAGCATAAGGAATGATTCAATATCATGGGTATTGGTTGCCGTACGAGTTGAAGCCGAGAGATGTCGAACGGCGTCTTGTCATGTGAGAACAGCTGCTTCAACGACAGAAAAAGAATTTTTTGTAACGTATCGTGAACAAACAATCAAAAGTAAATACACTTCGAAAACCCTAAGCGTAGATGATCGTGGAGTAAACTCGATCATGAATCAGCCTCGGCGGCAAAGTCGAAAAGCAATGATTTGAAACTTCTGCTATGCAATTGGCAAGATCAGCTGCGTGTAGTTTATTATGGGCTGCTCAACCCGACCGAAACTACCACGAAAGATGACAATTGATGCGTTTGATCCAAGTATTAAAGAAAAAACGGTCCCTATATGAGCAAAGACACAACAAAGTGATTTTGTAACATGACAACGCTAGGCCACATTTTGTAAAATGGGGGACAACATAGTTGGAAACGTTTAAATGGGAAGTCCTACCTCATCTCCCGTATTCACTAACACCTCCCAGTCCGATTATCATTTGTTCCGAACGATGGCACATGGCCTGGCTGAGCAGCACTATCCTTCTTATAAAGATACAAAAAATGGGTCAACTCATGCTTAACCTCAAAGACGTGTCGTTTTACCGACATGGAATTCAAATGCTGCCAGAAAAATGGGAAAAAGAATTGACAAGCAATGAACAATACTTTCAGTGACATGTTTCTCACTAATTTCCGTAAATAAAACTTTACTTTTCATGAAAAATCTGCGAAAACATATTCAAGGTTCTAATATATATAAATGGATGACTTTTGCTGATAAAATATATTTTAACAATTTTTCATTGATAGGCATCACTCATTATAAACGTCTTCCCTTGATCATATAAATATCACCAGGCTCACATGTCACATGAAAATCTTCGAGCAAACTGAAAAGAACTTACGAAACAAGTGAAACGCTGTACATAGCTAATTAATTTATCACATCTGTAATAAGCGTTGCATGTCACTTCAAAAGCCATTGTCGTTCTCACGAGAAACAAAAAAATTCATGAAACTTGTCGGTGATAATCATACTCGTCGAAATAGTCGGCAGCCATCATGTATGTATATATGTGTGAATGGATGATTTTTGCTGACAAAAGAATCTTTCATTTATTTTAATAATTTTTTATCGATACACTTTAATCATTATAGACTTCTTCGCTTGATCAATCGGATGATTTCTCAATCGAGACATTGTAATCATTTGTTATATTTGAGAGAAGATAAGTACAGTGCCCGAATGCATATTTCATTTTTACTCCTATTTTCTTTCTTTTTTTTTTTTATCTCATCAATTGGTTGTGGTCTAAGGTGATCAAGAAACTTTAACTTTCCTTTTTACCTTTAGCAGCCAATAAAGTTTATCCTCGACTTTCTTCTCGCAACCGAAGGACAATTTCTATCATTCCTAACTCATTAAAGAATACACTAATTATATTAATTAGTTCATATTGATTTCGGAAAAGCTTAATTGCTTCCTGAGATTTTTCCGATTGATTTGGAAATATTTTCAGAAATTTATTACGAAGGCTACTATATAGGTTCAACTGTATTGTAATATAGACAGGCACCTGGTTATTAAAGCAAGTATGAAGTTTCACGTTTTAAAAATGTTGTTATACTTAATTTTTCAAACTTATGTATTTTAATCGTGATTGAATTGAACTTAGACTAAATAATGTTGCTTAAAAAAATGAGTAAGGCTTCGCTATCCACGTCAGTACAAAATATTTTTCATGTTTAGAATGAATTATATTTTATATATAAAATATGAAAAAGAGTAAGACACATTCAAAGGAACTAACTACTGCCTAGGATCTTGTGAACTTGAATATAAACGACTGATATTTGCCTATAGACTCAAGTATAAATATTACTAAAGTTTATCTCTTGGCTCAAGTATAAATATTACTAATGTTTACCTATGGTCTCAAGTATGAAAATAATCAATGTCTTTCTTAGGGATTAAGCATAAAACAATTTCACCTATATACTGAATGATTGGATCGGAGTATAAACTCAAGTAAACTCAGTTTATGAACAATAGTGAACCAAAAGTAAAGCAAAGTACTATCAAAGTAAAAATACTAACAATGTATTTTTATGTAAAAAAAAATACCAGCCATACCTATTTATATTAATACTACCAACAATACATTTTCTAGTGGAATTACCAGCAATACATTCTATCTATGTTTTATGTCATACGATTAGGTTCCAAAATATATTTAGGTGAAGTTCTAAAGTATTTATATTTTGGCATTAGATAACCAATGGTCCTGGGTATGACGGTAAACTGCATTCGGCAGCAAGGCCTCTGATTGAAAGACTGTGAGGAACACGGAACTACCTTTTAATTGCTGTTGTTCCTAGGTCCACCCTGACCCAGAGTAGTAGCAACTGTTAGGGTCCCAGCTATGGGCAAATAGTTAACCCCCAAACTATAAAAGTATAAAAATAGATTTTTATAGAAAAATATACACTTTTGAAAGAAAAAACAAATTACCAGCAATACATTTTCAACCTTTTTACTATAACCGAATATTAAAAAATACCTTAAAATCCCACCTTTTTTGGCATTAAATAACCCACAGATGTTGATATGCCGTTAAACAAAACTCAACTATATAAATAAACCATGATATGCCGCTAAATAAAATCAACCAAACAAAATCATTATCTTTGTACTATAACACTTATATAGTTTAGAGATAAGATTTCGAGGTTAGATTTCGATATTTAATGACCGCCTCAAGTATAAAAATATGTTCAAAATAGCTGTATTGATGCCATACAATTGCGTTCAAAATGTATTTAGCTGAAGCCATAAAATAGTGCTCAAAATGTTTAGATTTTTGGTATTAAATTAGACTTTGATATGGAGCTAAACAAAATCGACCAAACCAACTTTTAGAAAAGTGTAACATACGATGCTGCTAAAGAAATTTTCCAGCTATGGCATCTCTGATAGTATTTGCAATTATGAAGTCCTTCTTATTGAGCGGAAGATTTTAATGACGAGTTTTATGAAGCCCATGAGATCAATGCACGTATCCCCACCAAAAATCTCTATCTTTGGTCCTAAAGATCTGCCCAGGAGTATTATCAGATCTTCAGAATATATATATGCAGGCAATACTATGATACTTACGATGCCTGCTTGAAAAGTAACAGGATTTGTGTCAAAATTTATTGCCATTACAAACAAACAACATGGCTTCTCCTTCAAAGTAATGAGTGCTTAGCATAAGATATTTGTTAAATGGTAATGAATTCTCTGTGATTGTCTTTAATGTCTTCATCTTTATGTGTGTTTGTGTGCGTGTTTCATTAAACAGTCATCTCCTACAAGGCCCAAGAGCCACTTAGGGTAGAGGGTTACTAAATGAAATTGTTTGAACGAAGAAGAAAGTATAAGTGTAGATTATGAGGATATGTATGATAGGTAACGGTTGTCCCTAGACTTGAGAATATTAAGATTGTAGTGACGGGGGAAGCATCCTCTCGGGATTCTGTTCCATTAAATAGCACCCCCGAAAAATAATTGTCTGCATTCTTTCTTACGATGGAATACAAAAATAATGGAGATAGTTTCCACCGGCTTCATTGTATGACATGACGGATTTTAGCTGTAAATAACTGAACTGGTGTAACTAGGAAATATAGCTCAGCAAAACATTATCATAGCGTTTCGGAGCCTTCTTCAGTTATATATCAATCCAGATAACACGGAAAGATAGGCTAATTGTTTATGGTTACATAAGAAATTGTGAAATCAATTCCTGGACCAAAGAATACAGACTTGGTTGAAACAAAGAAATCACGAAACTGAGTAGTATTACAAAGAAAGAACAAAAAGAGATATCACTAGGCATGAACAGCGAAATGGGAACAATTTACCCCTGTAGATTGAATAAAGTATTCTGTTCGAAATTCCGTGAATATTACCCGGATCATCAGACATCTGAAGTCCAAAGGTTGTAATAATAATAACAAACAAATGGGTATATAGTCCTAATGTGAATAAAACAGTTACGAACTCGTTAGCAATTTCATCGCAAGACGAGTATTCCAACCATTGCCCACCTACAGGATTTTCTTAAATATTTATAAAAGTTTGATGCAGCGCTACAATAAAATAGTGGAATGAATTCATTATAGTAATAATGGTCGATCGGGGTTAATATTATAACCATCGCACAGCACTAAGTCTACAAGGGATTTACAAAGTTTATCTAAAGGAACGCCAAATTAGGATAGAACTAACTTGCAACTTTTATTCGACTTCAGTCGATATCATAAAGTCCACAAGCACATACAACAATTAGTTATAAACAATATTTTCAATTCATATATAATATGTGCTTAGCCATGGTTATATTCAGTTTTGACTTTAAAGCTGTCCTTCTCCTAGACTGGTTGTCAATTATGGCTAGTCTGTCCTGCTATTTTTAATTCATGGCTGAAGAGGGTATTTGTGCGAAAGTGAATGTATCGAACATGACCGGAATTCGAACTTGGTATCCAATTCTGATAAGCGCAACACAAGATATGTTTGCTATGATTAAGCGCGAACCTAAAAATATCTGGTGTCTCTTGAATATGAAAGAAGCAAAACTTTAGCATGGAAAGACTTTTGCAAAAGTCAATCCACTTCTTTAGCAGTGAGACAGAATAGAGTATCTTAAATAATCCTAGGCGTTATTGATACGTAAAAGCTTAAAGTAGAAATTGATAAATCTATAAATGAAGAAGAAGGTAAAGAGTGGACAGTCGTGACGTGTCCTTAAGTGGAAAGTTGGGACTACTTGCGTTTTCTTGACAAGATCTATTGTTAGTGATCGACAAAGAAAAACCGATTAGGAACGGGGATTTGGGGGGATATAAAATTTCTGACATGTTGTTTTGCAAGGCTTTTTTTTAAAGAGATTTACTTAGAACGAGAATAAAATAAAACCAAACATTAAAGCTAAACGTATCAATGTAGCTTTTTTAAGGTGACATTATGTTGATGCTAAAGCTCCTAACACCATCTTACGGTAATGTTAGAAAAACCTTCCAAGATTTTTTAAAGTTTAAATCTTCCAAGCTTTTTTTAAAGTTTCCTCGACTTCTCTTCATTGCTTACATAGTCATAGCCGATGACAAACCTTAAAGAAAATTTTAGAAAAAAGTAAAATATTTTCCTCATATACTGATGGAAAAAACATCGATCGATTTTTTAAACACTTGTTTTTTTTTTCTCTCTCTTTTTGCTCGATATAGAAAAAAGTATACTGCTAGTAACATCTGATAAGAATACGAAACTAAATTTTTATTTGTAAAATTATTGATTATTTACTTCCGGATTGCGATAAAATTAACGTCGATCAATGTGTATGTGGGTTCGGATCTTTTTTTTTTTTTTTTTTTGAACATTGGTTCTTCCTACAAGAATACGAGGGATTCTCTTTCTTCCTTAGAGGGATTCTCTTTCTTCCTTAGAGGGATTCTTTTTCTTCCTTAGAGGGATTCTCTTTCTTCCTTAGAGGGATTCTCTTTCTTCCTTAGAGGGATTCTCTTTCTTCCTTAAAGGGATTCTCTTTCTTCCTTAGAGGGATTCTCTTTCTTCCTTAGAGGGATTCTTTTTCTTCCTTAGAGGGATCTTTCTTCCTTAAAGGGATTCTCTTTCTTCCTTAGAGGGATTCTCTTTCTTCCTTAGAGGGATTCTCTTTCTTCCTTAAAGGGATTCTCTTTCTTCCTTAAAGGGATTCTCTTTCTTCCTTAGAGGGATTCTCTTTCTTCCTTAGAGGTCTAGACATCATATAACTTCCTGTTATCCACTTGCTGAACATACTAAGTTCAATTGGTTTTTTGTCACAGATTGGCAGAAAAATTTGCGTCAATCTAATAGGATAGGCTATATAATTTATCTGAATAATACGTATAATATTGATCTGAAGAATTTATATGTATAAGAGATCTGATAAAAAAATAATTGAACTTTTTTCTATCAGCCTAATATTAATGGCAGTATCTTGTGATTTACTTACAGTGGTGACCTAAAACGTTGCGAAAAAAAGTAGCATTAATAGTTATGATGTGCCTAACCATAATTCTTTTGATTTTGAAAAGATTTTGCGGGTGATGAAGACTCTCCATAACATTTTATTCTTTGTAGTTTAAAGTAATATTTCGGTATGACTATCACTCATAATTCTTACACTAATACCATTTGCAGAAGCTCAAGGTTGGCTATTCGGTGCTTCGTCACACTTGTATTTTGATTTTGAAAAGAAAAGAAAAAATACACTATTTACATTATTCAGACTATTATCCTCATCTTGGTTGCTATTTGTATAATGTTTCGGCCGTTTTATTATATGTATATGTGAACGCACACATGCTTATGTGCAAACATTTTTTTGTTTGTTTCTGCCATAGATAGATATCAAACAGGATTATATAGCTGTATATATTAAACATAGTGGGGCTTTAGATCGAGGTAATCACTTTTATTTTATGTTACTGGGTCATCAACCATCTTCTAAATCTATGACGTGATGGCTCTAAATTGCCATGCTTCGATAAACCGTTTCAGATGGCGAGTTAAACTCACGTGATGGGGTGGTATTAACACATCACGACTGTACAAAGGACATCCTCGACGCAAGTCACCATCCAAGGCGAAATAGTTCCTGAGATTAACTACAACAGCCAAGTCTTCGCGACCAAGGCGAGCCACCTAGTCGGAGGATATCGGCTGTTGTCTAAACTGGAAAAGAATGGGTTCTGCAAGCTTAAAACGCACAAGACACGCTACATGAAGAGAACATCCAGAAACCAATCACTGACTCACAACAGCGGCAGATGGAGGTGAATGGTGGACAGCTCAGAACGTTGACGACCAACGACTTCTTCCTTGGTTAAGGGTGAAAGAAAAAGAAATAATATTAAACTGAAGTATATAGCAATAAATTTTAAATAGAATCGGTAAAGAACAGCTATATAATTCTTTTTAATATAATTTTTGCTTTTATTTTACAGCGAACATTATTTAATTAGGACAAGTACTTAATGTCCGTTCCAGACCAGATGTAGCAGTAATACTTCATTTTTGTCGGGTCTTGTTCTCACGTTTGCATGCGAGTACGATGTAAACAATGATTAAAATGTAAGCTGTATATGTGTGGATAAGTGTATTATATATGTGTGTGTCTTTGCATGTGTTAACAAAATACAATTTGTATACCTATGTATGTGAAAATATTATATATATATATATATATATATGAAAGAGTGTGTTTAGAAGAATATGTGCGACTTTATATCTATCTCTGTCTATCTGTTTCACTGTTCACTAACCAGCAGGTTTATTATTTCCCTGGTAATCTTCAACAGCTGTGATCACAGTATTTTCGGGGTTTAGTTCTTTTAACCTTCATGTATAGGTCTATATATAGTGAGCTGTATAATGTTCTTCACATGCGTTTACGTATGTATAAATTATTAGTAACTGGAGCAAGGAATGGCTTGTTCAATTTAACGCCTCCAAAACGAAATTTATCTGTAGTAATCGCCTGAGAGAACCATTTCTACCTTCCATCGGCATGGCTAATGATAACCTCCAGGTGAGTGACTCGTCACGCCTTCTTTAAATAACATTTTCCGACGACATGAAGTAAAAAAGATTATATTAAATTTATTACTAAGTCTGCTACTAGGAAAGTTGATTCACTCATGCTAGACAATTTTTCTAACCTGAATCAATCTTGCATATTTATAAGACATGCACCAAGCATTGCTGCCACATCTGGTTTGGTGCTTCTGTTATATATTTAGAAATCCTTTATCGAATCTAAAGAAGAATCGGCAATGTTATTGATCCAGACCTGGCATCATTCCCACAGGAGTAAGGTACCTTCTCCGTCCTTTTCTATAAATACTTTCATGTCATTTTTCTGATGAATTTCCTATACGATATTTAGACTTTAATCGCAATACAAGATTGACGGCAGGACCTCATCATTTTACAATTGAAATGTTTAGATGTAAATTCTGTGCTAAAAGCTTCTTTTCTCGTACTTTTTGCTTGTGGATCTCACTTCCGGCTTCTTGCTTCCCACTAAAATTTGATGCTCAAAAATTTAAATGCAATGCCGATCATTATCTTCTGTATTTTTAATTTGTTATTTTATCTTTCTCCCTATTTTTCTCATGTTCTTTCACACTCTTTAATTCCTTGTATCTTAGCGGTTCTGTCTCCTTCCTTAGGGTAACATGATTAATATATATATATAACAGATAATACCAGAAAATGACGAAATAGAATTTGTTTGAACTCGTATTTGAGTAGACATACTGTTTTTAATGAAACAGTATATATATATATATATATATATATATATATATATATATATATATTTCAACCGACCTGATTATTTACATAAGTCTTAAAACAAAATAGCTACTTTGTAGTGATGTTATAACATACTGATGGTATGAAGTTTAAATAAATTTATATATATATATATATAAATGGATATCTCCATTCTAACAAGCCCTACTCCTCCAAAACGCTTGGTCTAATTTCAACTAAAATTGGGTCAGTTGTTGATCATGACATGAACCTTTGATTTACGCAAAATTCTTTCGAATCGATTGGCAGGGTACGGCAGTAATCACCTAAACGCTTAGAATTTACGAACTCTTCTCCTCCGAGACGCATTATGAGAATGCAACCAAAATCGAGTAACTTCTAGATCAAGATATATATATATATATATATATATATATATATATATATATATATATATATATATAATAAAATAAAATAAAATAAACTTCGATGTTCAAAACTGTTGATCATTTCACTACATTTAAAAAAAATTTTTTTTTTAAATGTGGTGTTGTCGATGAGATGTGAAATCTCTCTTCGGGATTTCATGTTGAAATGATCATTCAACAGTTTTGAACATCGAAATTATTTTATTTTATAATTGGCTCTGTAATTTTAATTACATTGTGCTCTCCATCTGCATCATTTTTAATATTAAAATATTAATATTAATTAGTATCGGGTCTTTGGGATTTACCTTCCTACTTTTCCTTTTGGATTAAAGTTATTCAATATATATATATATATATATATATATATATATATATATATATTGTTATTTTGGGAATCAGGGCTCTATATCAGAAATAGAGCGCTTATAAATATAAACCGTATCAACACTTCACATAGGTATCAACACTTCATGGTGATTTTCAGTTTCACTCCTTAAGCAAACATTGAAACATTTGTTATTTCTCTGCGTATATACTCTGTCTGAACTGTTCATGTAAACATTACATTCATTTTAACAATCAAGAAAAATCCGATGTGCCACTTTTATCTCTATTCGCCACCGTATCCAATATACGAAATCATGGACACTTCTTTTCTCATTAGAATTTTCCTGGCGAAACGGCTGAGAAAAACAGAATAGCAAAAAGAAGTGTGGAAGTTTGTTCAGAAGTGTTAATACATTTTGTACAGAATGGTAGAAGAAACAGACACCATTGTATTATCGACAAGACAACACTTATTGAAAAATAAGTTGGCAATTATCTGCTAGCCGAAATTGAAGTCTTATGGCTTACCGCCAGCAGTTTTCCTCTGAAATATTTCTGGGTTTTGAATCTAGGCAACGTTCCAGTAGTTATTTCTACACTTCTTTGTCAGTTAAAAGCAAACTTCTTGGTTTCAATTTCTGGTGAAAAGCCATTGCTTTGTATTTGATAGAAAGCATTCGTCGGTCAGTGCGTTATGACAGTTATAGTTGTTATTATACATATGGTAATTAGTACTGTAACATATGAGGCACCCGATACGGATCATTAAAATACTAATAGTCTGAGACTTGTTCCTAATAGCGCATTTATTGAAGGTACAGTACTAAATTATAGAAAAAAGAGACGGTTTGTTTTCAGTGTAAATTCCAACAACCTCTACAAACGATGTAGTAATTCACGATTTAAGCCTTTTGGCGGGGGAGTTGGAAAAATAATGAACTAATTGTCACTAAATTTAAGCCGGATTCACTCGGTACATCAGTTAGTTAAGTGCCATACGTGATACACGCTTTGGGTGATCATGTCTCTTTCGAGACATGATTTACTAGACAAAAGATTATTCTGCAGCAGGTTGCCATTGCTTTTTGCAGTAGACTGGTTGCCAGCCAAGGCTATAGAACCCAATCTGCTCTATTATTTAACCCATAACTGAAGGAAAGAGACGGAATAATGTCTTTAACAAGGATATTTGTGCGTAAGTGAATACAAGAAATTCAATTGGAATTCGAACTCGGTTCGCCGATTTGTCGTTACGAGCCGATATCCGCTACATCACATACAAAACATTCAATTTTTCATTGGAATATTTGAAGAAATACAAATAAGAATGGGGACAATTTTGATGTTTCAGTCAACACTGATATCAGTAAAACCTGGGAACTCTGACGTTGTGCAATTGTTAGCAAACTTGTTTCGCTAGAATCTGTTATAAGTGAGTTCGATCCTCACTGGATACCCCATACTTTCGGCCTTGTGCCACATCTAAGCAGCGCTTAGAAAATCAACTATCAGTAAAACTTGCAGTGATACTTTATTTCTCTCCTGATCCACCCACATTCTCTCCTGATCCACCCACATAAATACATACACACACATTGGTATATTCTTTGTGGCGCTGCAAATCACTGTTAAATCGTTTATACACGTGTCGTCACGGTACACGTATATTTGAAGTAAATTTGAATTATAGAATTACAAATAAATATCTTTCCTACTAAAAGGTTCAGTTTTCTGAGAAGTCCGAAAACACAAAAACAGACTCTTGGAGAATTTAGTCCCATTTTTGGTTTGGATGCGCAACAATTTATTCAAAAATTGGAAGAATTACACTGACAGACTTTGTTAGATGTCTTTAACATAATTAACATAATTTAACATAATTAGTTTAAATAAATTCTTGCTGGCTAAACATAATTTATACATTTAGATTTATAATAAAATTATATTTTGCCAAAAAATGGTTAAACAGTTTATTTCTTTAAGTAAACGCTTTTCATGCAAGCAATATGGGTAAGTAAAGTGTTCAATATAAATAAATAGAGCATTAATATTAAACAAATAAAATCTACTCTCCAAACCCATGACAATGCGATAGCATTTCTTTGAAACTTGGAATGGTTAACATAAATCTGATATATATATATATATATATATATATATATATATATATATATGAGAGAGAGAGAGAGAGAGAGAGAGAGAGAGAGAAAGAGAGAGAAATACAATGCTACATTCAGCACATCGACGCGATTTTCGTAGATTAACATATTTGTAATTGTTTTGTGCACTCGTCAGAAGGTATCAGTAATCGACTATCTATATATACGATCATTTAGGTCAGCGGAACGCCATGATGTGGCAATTTCATGAGAAGTATTTATTCCTTACATAAGTAATTGATCTTTTTCCTAAGATAGATAGATAGATAGATAGATAGATACTGATGACAAGTTCGTAAACGGAGAGGATAATCCAAAAAGATCTATCTACTCTAAACTTATTTATAAATGGAAATTTGTGTGTGTCTGTGTGTGTCCCCGTTACCGACAGACTCTGAATCGGCTGAACCGATGTTCTTGAAAATTTACACAGTTGTACTATTAGCGTCTGCGAGTGTTCTTAGCTAGGTGTTGTGTCGAGGTACCCCCGATAAATATCGAAAATCGATAATCGAAAAAATCAGGTTATAGAAGGAGTGGTTCGATTTTAATCAAATTTGATACAGTCATAGACAAAGACATGAGAAACGATATTCAGAAGTTTCAAGGTTGCAGTTCTTACAATAGTGAAGAAAGTCGATAATATATATATATAAAAGGCAAGATGTTTGTGTGTGTGTCTGTTTAACTACCTGAATGTCTGTATTTTTTCAGCCCTTTTATTTTAGTTTTTCCTTCGGATTTGACTCTAAGTAGGTATAATCGTCGTTCTTAGTCTCAGCCATGATACCATTACTCAGTGGACTTATTTAGCCTTCAAAATTCAGTTTTCGATTAAAACAACTTATTTGATATCGATACCAGGAAATCAAAGTTTAACTTACATCCATTCATTTTTCTTTCCACCTACGGTTTCACTTTAACTGAAAACAACTATTGCTTTTTAGTATTTCGTGCCAACGTCCAAAGAGTCTGAGCTCCAGGACCATGGATTAGTTTTAAAGCTTTCATTATACCCGAGCAACGCCGGGCTATATTGCTAGTTTCATATAAAATATTAAGTGATAGATCTGTATAGAGAGTTCAATAGATATTATCCAGAGTAATATGAGATCTAAATTGATGATGATTGCGTAATACATGAAACTTTGTTGTGCCACCGACACAGAATAATATATATATTTACTAATATATAATAGCTCTGTTTATACTACATTGAGCACTCTTTTATTAACTGCTGAATAATATTTTTATACATGCGCGTATTCCCATATGTATATTTATTAATTCACCTATATATTTATCTCTTTATGAAGGACTCTAATGTCCATCATCATGGTCGTCGCGTTTATGTCAGCGAACATCTCCCTCTAGACAGAATGATTTCTCTTGAATCTCTAGACCACTCCTACATGTCTCCATCTCTCTCTACTAAACTCGGCTTGCTAATTTTCTTTCTCTACCGCCATCCTTCCTCTCCTGACTTTTCTGTACTAGACAGCATCTTGAACAATATAGACAAGGCCATTTCCTCTCATCCGTTTGTTAATATATTTGTGTTCGATGACTTTCATTCTCACCACGCCAAATGGCTGGAAAACTCAGTCACAGGTCTTGCTGGTGTCCATAATATGAATTTTTCAATCACTCAATTTCTTACGCAAGTGATGGACTTCCCACGCGTTTCCCCAATAACTCTAATGAACTCGGCTCACTTCTAAATCTTTTTCACTTCTATTCCTGACTCTTGCCATACCATGCAGCTCTGGCAACTCTGATCATGCCGTGGTTTCTGTTAATATCTACTTCCGCTCCCACTTGTTCCAGAAGCCTCTTACCTGCAGAATATCCTACTGATATCAAAAAGCGGACTAAGAGGCGTTACGTAACCTCCTTTGTGATTTCTCTTGGAACAAAGTTTTTAGTCCCCCTGTTGAATACTGTGCATCTGAGGTCTCCTCTTGGGTGAAAGCCGACTTTGATGCTTTCATCCCATCCAGGAATTTCCGACTCAAATCTCATTCTTTCTCCTTAGTTCTCTCCGGCTTGCTTGGCTGCTATTACCCAGAAGAACCACTTCTTCTGGTTTTACGGGAATAAAGCGTCTGACCATAATAGGCGTCTTTTTGTCTCTGCACGCAATGAATGTAAGTAAGTCCTAAATAATACTAAGCCGTTTGCTAATAGAATGAAACAGCGTATAGCATCCCACAAGTTTGGTTGTAATGACTACAGGTGGCTCTACAAAAGTGTGCTAAATAACAGCAAACCTTTAATCAATAAATTTGAGGTTCTTACAGCTACAGCAGACAAGGCCGAGTGCTTTGCTCGCAGATTCTCCACCAACTCCACATTTGATTCGTTTAGAGTATCCGCACCCGACTTACAGCCAAGAACTGAAGCTCAACTGAGCGACGTTTACATTACCCTCTCGGACCCCTCCAATTATCGCCCTATCAGTCTCCTACTGATTTTTGGCAGTATTCGGGGCTGTTATCAATGCTGAAGTGGTTCAACATCTCACAGCCCACAGCCTATTTCCGACAAACAGTATGGTTTCCACTTCGCCAGGTCTACCGCTGATATGCTAACGACCATCACAGAGTACATATACCAGGCTCTTGATAAGAATGTCGAAAATCGGGCTGTTGTCTTGGATATCTCCAAAGCATTTGACAGTCTGGCACGCTGGCCTTCTGCGCAAGCTAGAGAGCTATGGTAAAACTGACCGCTTGTTTGGTTGAATCTAATCGTTCCTATTAAATCGCGTAATGAAGGTCATATTAAAGGGGCATTCTAGGTCCTACGCTTTTTCTGATCTTCATCAACGATCTCCCTGATGTAATCAGATCCCATGTAGGCAACTACGCTGAGAACACTACCATTAACTTCCGCCTCGATAAGAAATCTGCCGAGGCTGACAAAGCAAACCTCGTTGCTCATCTTGTAAATGATCTCCAATCTGTTGTGGACTGAGGTAAGAAATGGCTCATAAATTTTAATGCTTCCAAAACGAAGCTGCTATCCTTTAACCACCATAGACAATCGCTCCTATCCCCCATCAGCATGAATCAGACTAGTCTCCTTGAAAACAATGCACTGCACCTCTCAGCCATCAAGTGGAATGACTACATTGAATTAATAGCTAAATCAACTGCTAGGAAGATTGGATGACTGTGTCACTCCAGAAAGTTTTTCTCGTTTGAATCCATTTAGCATATATACAAATCTGCCATCCGCCCCTGCATTGAATACTGCTGTCACATCTGGTCGGGCGCCCCTGCTATTTCGGGAATCTAGATAAAATCTAAAAGAGAATCTGCAATGTAATATGTCTCGACCTGGCATCTCGACTCTAATCACTTTCTCACTGAGGAGATGTGCCTTTTTTGGGGTGAAACGGTTATAATATATATATATATATATATATATATATATATATATATATATATATATATATAGTCTAATATATATAGTTTTATTAAAAATTAAAGGAATTTTAACATGTAATAATTGATTAACATAAGACGTATTTTCTACCGTCTCTCTCGATAAAATCTGTTATACATGTAGTTTTCATACCAATTTGCAAAGTATTGCTGCAGAAGTTCGTACCCTATTTGGCTTACAGGTTGGATAATTCGACGTGGTATTATGGCAAGCTTTTATCGCGAGATCAATAAAAACTGAATAATGTGTTTGATCCTCATTGGGTCCCTAATACTTTCGGCCTTGTGCTACATCTAAGCTACGCTTAGAAATCTACCATATTTGGTTCACAGGTGCTGTCCAAATTCCACAATTAGAAAGTAAATTTCCTCTTTCTTTGTAAAAAATAAAGTTTTTTATATTCTTTTTTTACTATTTTCACATAAAATTAATACGAGAATTTGCTCAATAGTGTCTCTAGACACTATTTACCTAAACTTAAAATATGCGCTTAAGTATGCTAGTAAGAACAGTAGTACTAACAATATAGTATCAGACAGTATCTAATATAACGAAAATGCATTATATCGAATAAAATAGAATATAGTTTATAGTATAAAATAAAATATAGTTTAATGTATAAAATAAAATATAATTTATATTATAAAATAGTAGTATCGGAATACAACATATTAAATCTGAATGTGATTAGGCTCAAGTAGAAATTAAATGTTGCTTTCACTGAGCCAGTGAAATGGAAGTGAATGGCTGACGCAAACACGACTGAAACCCTTAAAGCGTCTTCCCTATTAGTGAACTTGTTTTGCTTGAAATAAAAATAAAAATATTTAAAATGCTTGACCAATCAATTAGTGACATATATGGAGAATATATCTGTGGGAAAAGTTTTGTGAAAAGCGTTTAAAATAATTCTTACAATGTTGCAAGGGGCCTCAGGTGTTGAAATTCTCGTAGAAGAGTTATTCAAGTGGCATAAATGCTTTAAGAAACATTAGTTTTGAGTCAAATATAGCGTTCACACAGGTTGTCAATCAATTACAATTTCGGCAGAAAATATCGTTGCTGTGTAGTGCTAAGTTCATTCCAAATCTTCAGTTGTAAATTTTACACGTGGCTTTTTTGTATTAACAAATCTGCACACAAAAATGCCCTGTACTGGAATATTTTGTTGTATGCGAATGATGCAGATGACAGTGTTGATAGCGATCTCAGAAAGTCCACTACAAGAACTTCACCGGAAGATAATGTGTTCTTCTCTTTCTTCTTTTATGTGCCCTGTCATTTCATGACGTAGGCAATCATGGTTTTCCACATCTCCCTGTCCCTGGTGGCTCTTAGCACGCTTTCTCCTGTTGCATCATACAACCCTCGTTCCTTCATCCACCTAATCAGGTCCTTCAAATTTTTTGTCCGCTGCTTTCCCCTGTCTCTTTTTCCCCTCTATCTGGCCTGTTAGTATCAGGTTATCCAAGCCATCCTTCCTCATTGCATGCCCCAAGAACGTTAGTTGTCTCTTCTTGATGCTCAGTATTAATTTCCTTTTCGTTTCCATCCTTTCCAAAACCTCGTCATTGCTCACATGCTCGGTCCATGATATCCGCAGCATCCAGAAAAACCACATTTCAGCTGCTTCAAATTTTACCTTCATCTTTAAAAATATTGTCCAACACTCACTGCCATATTGAAGAACCGACATCACAAAGCAATTCAGTACTCTCCTCTTTGTTTTTAGCGAAATTATCTTGTTTCTTAATACTTTACTCAACTTCTGGAATGCTTCCTTCGCCATGCCAATTTGCCTTCGGATCTCTGTGTCGCACTTTCCGTTTTCTGTTAGAACATTTTCCAGGTATTCAAATTTTTGTACCTGCTTGATTTTAGTGTCCCTCACCTGTATTTGGCATTTTGGGCTGCCCTTTTTACTGATGACCATGCATTCGGTTTTCTTACAGTTTATTTGTAGTCCTTTCTTGTCACTCTCTTCAGCTACCTTCTGTAGAAGGTCTTGTAGTTTCTTTTCCGTGTCTGCTATCAGCACTGTATCATCTGCATACCTTATATTGTTTAAAATGTGACCTCCGATGACGAATCCTGGCATAACTTCTAGGGTTCTTAGAATAGTCTCGCTGTACAAGTTAATGTCAGATTCTGTAAAATTTGATTGCACAGAAAATCCGAGCTTACACACACCTACACCTTTTCATGAGCCAGTTAAATAAGCATAAACTTTTATACACTCACTAATAAAAAGCCTTCTTTCATAAGACAGTCGTTTTACTAAATTTTACCATATGCTGATGTTGGCGAAAACAAAATAAATATAGCTTCTTATTTATTGGCCGATCAGGAGCAAAAACAAAATCTGTTGATCCGACCCTATTTCCCATCAATGTATAAATACATGTGATTTTGTCTTTTCTCCTCCGAGAGTCAGTCAGTCAGTTAAGTGCCATACGTGATACACGCTTGGGCGATCATGTCTCGAAAGAGACATGACTGATTGGGCAAAAGATTATCCCGCAGTAAGTTGCCATTGCTTTCTGCGGTAGACTGGTTGCCGACCAAGGCTATAGAACCCAATCTGTTCTATTATTTAACCCATAACTGGAGGGAAGAGACGGATTAATACCTTTCCCAAGGGTATTTGCGCGTAAGTGAATGCAAGGAATTCAACTGGAATTCGAACTCGGTTCCCCGATTTCTCGTTCCGATCCGATATCCACTGTGCCACAACGCACATCCAGAGAGAGACTCAGAGAGTCACGGGTCCAAAATCTTTTTGCTCTGCATTCAGTGATTTCCTTCTTCTTCGTGTACTGTCAGCAAAGAAAGGACATTACAGAGAGCTACTAGTCGTCTGACCGATGCCAAATTCAGATAACCTACATTTTCGCAGTCTCTCTCTCTCTCTCTCTCTCTCTCTCTCTCTCTCTCTCTCTCTCTCTCAATCGCACTAACTGGTTTTCTTCTTTTTGGCAATAAAAAATGAGCAACAAAACATAATTTACGCTTTCATTTCACATTCAGGACGAACCTATTTCACAATTGCAACTATCACTGAGTATATATACCTGGCTCTCGACAAGAACGACGAAACTCGAACTGTTTCCCTGGATATCTCAAAAGTGTTTGATAGAGTCTGGCATGCTGGCCTTCTACGCAAGCTGCGGGCTATTGTATAACTGGACATTTGTTTGACCTAATCTAGTCATTCCATCAAATCGCACAATGAAGGTAGTATTAAACGGACATGCCTCCCGATACTATTATACGAACGCGGGTGTCTCTCAAGGCTCTATTCTAGATCATACGCTTTTCCTAATATTCATTAACGATCTCCCAAATGTAATCAGATCCCAAGCTGTTGAGCTTAAAAAGGACCTCTAATCTGTGTTGGACTGGGATAAGCAATGACTCGTGAATTTTAATGCTTCCAAAACGAAACTGCCATCTGTTAACCATTACAGACAATCGCTCCTACCCCTTATCAGCATGGATCAGACTAGCCTATCTGAAAGCAAAACACTGCGTCTCCTTGGGTTAACTCTCTCGGCAGACCTCAAGTAGAATGAGTATATATAATTCATAGCTAAATCTGCTGCTAAGAAAATCGGTTCACTGTGTAGGACCAGGAAGTTTTTCCCGTATGAATCCATCCTGCACATATATTAATCTTCCATCCGCCAGTGTATTGAATACTGCTGCCACACATGGTTGGGTGCCTCTGTCAATCACCTCGGGGTTCTTGACCAAATCCAACGGCGAATCTATAATGTGAACGATCTCAACTTGAAGGCTCAGATGCAATTACTTTCTCACCGGCGTAGTGTGGCTTTCCTACGTCTCTTTTACAAATACTTTCCACGGTTTCTGTTCCGATTAACTTAGCTCACTGGATCCCCCTATATATGTATTTACTCGAGGTACTAGACTAGCAACCCTTTTACAGTGAAACCAATAAAATGTAACCACAACTTCTACTCTATCAGCTTGCTTCCCCGACAGCTACAATCTCCAAGAAATTGAATGTAAGGTCAATAGTCATCTCTTATCTCACTGACTCGCATCGTTTCTCTCATGCTCTTTTCTCCGTCTATTCCACTCTCATCACACCAATATTCTCATCCTTCCTGACACCTCCTACAACTTGTCTCTTCTTCTCTTCACTTTCCTCCTATGTAAACCCCTACGAACAAGTGGCGATGAGGATGCCTTGCTTGGGGTGAAATGATTAAAAAAAAGGTGCATATTGAGGAAATTGATATATTGAAATACTAGCAGTATAGCTCGGCGTTGCCTGGGTGTAATGAAAGCTTTAAAACTAATCCATGGTCCTGGAGCTCAGACTCTTTGGACGTTGGCACAAAAGACTAAAAGGCAATACTTGTTTCCAGTTAAAGCAAAACCGTAGACTGAAAGAAAAATGAATTTTGATTTCCTGGTATCTATATTAAATAATCTTTTTCGTCGTAAACTGAATTTTGAAGGCTAAATAAGTCCTCTGAGTATATGGTATCATGGCTGAGACTAAGAATTACAATTATACCTACCTAGAACCAAACCCGAAGCAAAAACTAAAATAAAAGGGCTGAAAAAAATACAGACATACAGGCAGATAAACAGACACACACACAAACATCTTGCCTTATATATATATATATATATATATATATATATATATATATATTATCGATTTTCTGCACTATTGTAAGAACTGCAACCTCGAAACTTCTGAATCTCGTTTCTTATGTCTTTGTCTATGAGTGTATCAAATTTGATTAAAATCGGACCACTCCATCTATAACCCGATTTTTTCGATTATCGATATTCGATATTTATCGGAGGTACCTTGACACAAAACCTACCTAAGAATACTCGCAGACGCTTATAGTACAACTGTGTTAATTTTCAAGAAAATCGGTTCAGCCGTTTCGGAGTCTATAGGTAACGGACACACACACACAGACAGACACACACACACAGACAAATTTCCATTTATAAATAAGTTTAGATAGATTTGACACTCGCAAGGCATATTGAAGACAACAGGGACAGAGGAAAGCAATGCATAATTTACGCAACGAATTTGTGTAAATGAATGGTAGAATGGAGTTTGGGAGATATAGCAAAAAGACAAAATTTACTAAAACCAAAAAGGTACAGAAAATTATGGAGAGACATAATCAGCAACGTGTTGATGGAACACGGCACAAAGAAGAAGAATATATGCAAAAGTGGTATGGATAGATAAATGGTTCCCAACACAAAAAACAAAATAAGCAAGTCGGATACAAATGACAGTATGTATTAACATTGCACTTCGAAAAGACACATATCTGCGCCATTTTGCTAGAACTGGTTTTCTCTTATTTTTATATTATTTTATATCCGTGCATGTCAGCGTGTGTGGAAAGTACAGGGTGCAATAAATAAATTTTCGTCTAAATGAGGCAAAAATGAAAATAACACTGACACCTCATTTTAACAGATATATTTATCAAAATTAAAACAAAATATCTTCATTCAATAAAATCATCATTAGCTTTAACCACAACTGCCAGATAATGGCGGAATTTCTTGCATCTCTTCTGAACTATCTCCTTTGTTAACCTGGTGAATACTGCCCTAATCATTGCCTTTAGGTCATTTTTGGTGTTACAAGGAGTTTTGTTGGTCACTCGCTCAAGTCTACCCCGCACATAATAATCAAGGAAGTTGGGTGGCAAGATGTAAGGGAAATGTGCTCGTAGTAGCTTTGTGCAGAGTCCTGTTGCCAGACAGGTTCTTTCAGCAGTCACCCTCTTGACCCAAGGCGGCACTACCTCATCAAGGCACTTGATGTAGGCCTCCGTGTTGGGTCTGAGGCTATGTGGGAAGATTAATGGAGGCATAACATCGCCATCACTAGTGATTATTCCAAACACCTTCGAAATCACTCATCCAACTGTTTCTGAATCCTCTTCTGAATTTTCTGCAATGTCCTCGGATTGACACCCAAACACTCTGAAATGTTCGTACTAAAGGTTCAAATGCGAAGCGGTACATCATGTCTTTTCCAAATTTCTGGCAAGGGAAATTATTATTTTTTTGCAATCGACAAAGTTAAAAACAAACAACACCCACGCGCGAAATTAAATTTATAAAGTGGCGACAATTTACCCATCGCACAATGTGCACTTGTTGATGTGTATATTATGTATTTGTGCTATTTAAAATGACTGCCTCTATAAGCGCATATGAACGTTCATAGATACTTATTAATCTATATATAGGAACAAATTGCGAACGTTTATCTATATATATATATATATATATATATATATATATATATATATATATATATCCAAATGAATAAGAACGAAGAAAATAATTGCAACTTTTAAAACATTAATTTAAAACAGTGCTCATTATAAAAATAGAGCAATGAATATTTATTATTATTATGTTAGAACATGTGAGAACTACAATCTACTACAAAATTGTACATTTTGTTTCGACATTGAAAGAACAATGTCTCATCAGATAGTTAACAATGACACGAATAATTATTACCATCATTGTTAACACATCACTCAATAAGTCCCGAGCCAGACATATAGATGGCTGTACTAACAAAAAATCCATATGATTTTTATGAAGTAGTAAGTTTCAAATGGTACGTAGCAAAATTTGGGCCCACTCGGATTATTAGTTTACAAATTACAGTTACTTAAGTGAAGCTACTGTTGCAAAATTTCAAAACAATGGAAAAATCTGAATTTCGTCTGTTGATAAAGCATTGCTTTCTGATAGGAAAAATACAGTTCAAGCAAAGCAATAGCTTGATAAGTGTTTTTCGGATTCTGCTCCGTCGGAAACAACGATTAAGAGGTAGTATGCTGACTCGTACAGCATACAGACACAAATGATTGTGAACACTCAAATCGGCCAAAATTGGCAATTGTCCCTGAAAAAGATCCACAAAGTTGCGTGAGATGGTAGAAAAGTTGAACATATCAGAAGGCAGTATATTCACCATTTTGCATGAACATGTGTCAATGAGAAAGCTGTGGTCAAAGTGGTTACCACGTTTGCTCACGGTCAATCAAAAACAACAACTCGTTGACGATTCAGAGCGTTGTTTGCAACACTTTCAGCGCAACAGGAAAAAGTTTTTGAGTAAATATGTGAAAACAAATGAAACATGGATCAACCACTTCACTCCGGCGTCAAATCAACAGTCAGCTGAGTGAACAGCAGCAGGTAAAAGTCGTCTAAACTTTCATGACAAATTTCATGACAAATTTTACAAGCTTCAGAATCAAACCTGAGTTTCAAAGTATATGTTTTAGTGTAATACTCATATCTATCTATATGGAAATCCTTGTACTTATTATTTATTGAAATAAGGAGTTAAAAATTATGTTAGGATTGTGTATTGTGTTATATAATATATTATATATAATTTGTAAAATAATATATATATATATATATATATATATATATATATATATATATATATATATAATGTAGATGTTAAAATATTGAGTAAGAAAATAAACTGAAAAGATCTAGTCTTTGTTTTAACTGCTTTTAGTAATAATATTTTTCTCATTAGGTGAATGACTTTTGTGAAAGAAATTGTTATTTTATTAGAATTCACTAGTATCTTCATACGATTTTTTTTTTCAAATATATGATTGACACCATTCTGGTTCAATTTTTCAACTTCTGATTTAATAACTAAAATGAAAATATTGTTTTGTTTTGTTTTGTTTTTTCTTTTCTAAAACTTCCATCAACATAATGCGGAAATTGTCGATATTTTTCGACTGTTTGCTTTAAATTTGTAAGAATTTGATTTGTGGTTCCAACTATCTGACTTAAATCAACATTGTTCATGGCATTGCGCAGACCGCCTAACGGCTACAGTTTAGAGTGACGGATGTCATTTTGGAAGGTTGGGATCGATTCGAGACGAGATTAAACACTGAACTTCTTTTAACTAGATTACAATTTTCATATTGTAGGCGACTCGCTGTCAAGTATTGTTAAGCAATTTCTTCTAGAAGATCATTACTCATGTGCGCATTTTGATCACTATTGGATGCTCCGGAGTTGTGACCTTGTACCATATTCTTCTTCTTATTATTATTATTATTATTATTATTATTCTATGGATTGTATCTCTTCAGGACATGGGCGATCGTAGCTCTCCACAACTTCTGATATTTGTCTAACTAACCCTCATTTAAAGTTTTTTTTTTTTTACTAGCCTTCCCAGTCTCTGTTCTGACATCCACTTACAATGGGTGGTAGTCCTTTCTTCTCACTTTCTTTGTCTATGAAATCGTGTAGTTTGCTTTCTGTATCTGTTATCAAGACAATGTAACGCGTGTATCTTATGTTGAGCCAGATAAAGCTAAGATTAATAAACATTCAGTCAGTTAAGTGCCATACGTGAAACACGCTTGGGTGATCATGTCTCGAAAGAGACATGACTGACTGGGCAGAAGATTATCCCGCAGTAGGTTGCCATTGCTTTCTGCGGTAGATTGATTGCCAGCAAAGGCTACAGAACCCAATCTGTCCTCTTATTTAACCTATAACTGGGAGGAAGAGACGGATTAATACCTTTTCCAGATCATTACTCCTGTGCACATTTCGATCACTATTGGATGCTCCGGAGTTGTTACCTTGTACCATATTCTTCTTCTTCTTCTTCTTCTTCTTCTTTTATGGATTGTATCTCTTCAGGACATGGGCGATCGTAGCTCTCCACAACTTCTGATATTTGTCTAACTAACCCTCATTTAAAGTTTCTTTTTTACTAGCCTTCCCAGTCTCTGTTCTGACATCCACTTACAGAAGCTTGTTCAGCATGTCACTTGCTGTTCTTCTCTCTCCCTCTTGCCTTCAATCTAGCATTAAATAATCATATTTCCACATTATACGTCCCATTTCAACTGTCTCTATCTGATTTTATGTAAAATTATCCTTTTTGTTTATATTTCCACTTAAACTTGTTCATTACCCACGTTCTCTATCCATGGTATTCTAAGAATCCTTCTATAGAACCGCATTTTTATTGCCTAAAGTCTTCTCATCTGTGAGGAAATTAACCAGCATTCATTGCTATATAGCAGATTTCTATCTTTCCAATCTATAGCTCGCTTTTTAGCTTTTTCTTTTACTGACAACCCGAAGCTAGTCCAGGGTATGACGATAAACTACATCTGACAGCAAGGCCTCTGATTAGAATATAAGAGGTTTTAAAAAGTGTGGAACCACTTCTCAATTTTTGTTGTTTCCAGGTCTACTCTGACCCTGGCATCTGTTAGGGTACCAGCTATGGGAAAATAAAAATAAAAACCCTACAAACAAAAACAAAACACTATGAAAGAATAAAAATACATTTTTACATAAAAGATACTAGCAAAACATTTTATCCAAAACGAATTACTAACAATAACTATATATAGTAAAATAACCAATATATATTTTAAAGTAAAATGATCAACAATACCTTTAACCTGTAGATGAAGCCATACAATTGCGCTCAAAATAATTAGATATCGGCAGTAAATAGAGGTGTTGATATACCGTTAAACAAAATCAAACAAAATCTTACTCACAACTATACATTCCGTCTTGTTACAATGGGTGGTAGTCCTTTCTTCTCACTTTCTTTGTCTATGAAATCGTGTAGTTTGCTTTCTGTATCTGTTATTAACACAATGTAACGCATGTATCTTATGTTGAGCCAGATAAAGCTAATATTAATAAACATTCAGTCAGTTAAGTGCCATACGTGAAACACGCTTGGGCGATCATGTCTCGAAAGAGACATGACTGACTGGGCAGAAGATTATCCCTCAGTAGGTTGTCATTGCTTTCTGTGGTAGACTGGTTGCAAGCCAAGGCTATAGTGTAATATAACAATCCCGCCCCACCCGAGGAAAGGCTGATGCAAGCGGGGGTGTTTTCCGGTCGTTGAAAGGAACGGATGTTTGTTTGACCTTATTTCCGGCAGTAGCGGAAATGGCTACAAGAGGCAAACAGAACAGATGTCTCTGAGAATTACGTGGGCGTGCGTGGGCGAGGCAAAGCCGGAAGTCCCGGTTTGGAAATTATAAAAAGACCTCGGTGCGCGGATTAGAGAGGCAGACGAAGACAGAGGCAGACGAGAGAGCCAGACCAGACCAGAGGAGCAACAGATAGCGACGACCCCCCCCCGTCAACCCTTGGAAGCGCGCTCTCACTCTCTGTTCACTAGGCTACACGGTCCATCGTCGTCTAATAAAAATATACTTTATATTTTTATATATACCCGTGTTTTGTCTGTTCGTCGATATAACTGGAACCAGCATTCGCTAGACGAAAATATATAACAATAGAACCCAATCTGTCCTCTTATTTAAACTATAACTGGAGGGAAGAGACGGATTCATATCTTTTCCAAGGGTATTTGCGCGTAAGTGAATACAATGAATTCAACTGGAATTCGAACTCGGCACCCCGATTTCTCGTTCCGAGCCGATATCCACTGCACCACAACGCACATCCCCATAATAAACATTACGTTGTTCAAAAAATACGAGCCCAAACTGAAAAGTTCTCAGCCTAATCTACTTCCCAAGTCATACTAAATGAATAAACGTTAGATTTTTAAGGGGTTATTGGTTATGAATTTTTCCTCATCCGCTCCAAATGGTCAACAAATATTCTTATGTGTAACATTATGTGTGATATGGTTTAGATATTATCCAGCATCTTATTTTTTAATTCTTAGCTCTAATTCTGCTGTTCATGTCTCAAATTCTCGGGTTTACAGATTGTAAAGGCTAATGCACACCTCGAAGAAGCGGGTCCATTGGAAGACCTCGTAAACACTATTGTTATTATTATTAATAATAATAATGATAATAATAGCATTTTAATAATATTTATAATAATAATAATAATAATAATAATAATAATAATAATAATAATAATGTACGGTGGATAACCGCTGAGATTGAAGAATAAAATTGCCGAGTTCAAATTCTACTCGAGTTCGTTAATTCCACTTACGTTTAAATACCCTTGAGAAAGGTATAAATCTATGTCTCTCCCCACCTCATCACACCCCAGATATAGGTAAAGTGAAGAAAAGACTGGTTCCTATAGCTTTGGGTAAAAACCGGTCTAGAAGGACATCTCTGAATTGAAAATATCCAACTATGGGTTAATTAGCCTCACCAATCTGAAATTGTCCGAGTGAGGTGAGTACGGTTACACCGCTGAATACCTGGTCAATTAGAGCGGAGTTCCTCCAACAGCACTCAGAAAGTCCTGGATTTGGATTATTCATTTTTAGAGGTCATGTGTTAAACTTACTTTTTACATTTTATGGTCGTGTATAACTTTGTTGGCCTGAAAAAGGGATATTATTCCGAAGTTGTTATATTCCTTCCTTGAAACAGCAAGCTATAACGGTTCCAACCAGTCATACAACGACAATAATATTTAGCTTTGAAATTACATTATAGTGAAACCATTTTACAATCCGTTTCCTGTGATCATACCAGATTTACTTTTTAAGATTTGAGGCATAAATTAAAAACCGAGCAAATCTTGAAACAATATGACTATTCGTAACACAAGTACAACGTAAATATATTTACTAGCCATAAAAAATATTAATCATTTAAGATGCTAGATATGTTGAAAGCTAACATTTGTACAAGCACTTTATTTGTATACTCATAAAAATTTTCGTTACTTTTAGATGCAATGTTTATTCGCTTTGCAACATTCTTTCGTAGAACCACATAAATGTCGCTTCAAGTATCTTCAAGTATATATATATATGTGTGTGTGTGTGTGTGTGTGTGTGTGTGTGTGTGTGTGTGTGTGTGTGTGTGTGTGTGTGTGTGTGTGTGTGTAAAAATTTAGTTCTCGAAATAACCGTAGTGTGTTACTGGGTTAATGAGTCGGACAAATTTTATTTGTACCCATGTACATCTGGGTATATTCCAAGATGTACACGATGACACAAGATGGCCGGAAAACCCAGAGGAATGATGCAGATGCAGAAAGAGTGCAAGCTTGGTAGGCTTCCATCGAACATTAAGTGCTCAACTGATAGCAGAAAATCCGAATATGAATATAGCGAGTTCCTGGTTAAGAAATCTATGAAAGTCATTCCCGGAATCAAGTGGCATAGATAGATAGATAGATAGAGAGAGAGAGAGAGAGAGAGAGAGAGGGGGGGGGAGACAGAGGGGAAGAGAGATTTAAGATATGCTATATTTATGTGTAAATGCTATATTTATACATAAATGTTATCAATACCAAGTATAGTAAGCTCTCTCTCTCTCTCTCTCTCTCTCTCTCTCTCTCTGTATATATATATATATATATATATATATATTCCATTTTTAAACGAGTTATTACGCTACCTAGGTTTCTACCATGAGTGGTGTCTTCAGGCGATTTGCAATATTGCAAACCGCCTGAAAACACCACTCATGGTAGAAACCTAGGTCGCGTTTACAAATGGAAAATATTCAAAAGTTCTACAATGTAACTGTATTGAACACTATTTAATACAACTGGTCTAATCTTATTATAACCAAAAACAAAGTAATTAAACAATCAATCAATCAATATATATATATATATATATATATATATATATATATATATATTCGCTCTCATTCTTTTTTTTCTTTCTTTCTTTTTATTTATTTTTTCTCTATTTGTTTAGGTTTATCTTTATAACTTTTCCTTTTTCTATATTTAATTATAATTTTTATTTTTTAGTAATTTTAATTATTTTAACTGAATTTTTTAATTAATATGAATTTTTAAAATAATGGTAATATTTGGTATTTTTTCAAATTGTATTAAAATAATGATGTAAAATTTATTTTTGTACCGTAAATATATCCCATTATATTTGAAACTAAATTCCATTGTTAAATTTTCCACGTCATGTTTTTCTAAGAAAACAGACGCGTCGTTATAGACTCTATGTTGTCGATACATGAAGTTATCATTTTACTTCTCTGGATACTGTTTATTTTCTTTTTGTTTTATTTCTTAGTCCTTTTTTTCTTTTTTTTCTCTTCCTTTTTTCTTTTCTTTCAATCGTCCACTTTTTCTTTATCCTTGCTTTTTTCTATTCTTTTTGGTTCTTTTTAAATGCGCGAGAAACTTTTTGTAAGTTACTATGACAAATGTCTATTTTAAATATGTAAATGTGAGCGTCTGTGTAAAAACAAATTTGGGGGAGATATTTTGAGGATCAACTGTTGTACCATTTGGGTCTGACGAGCCGCAATTATAACATCATTATGCGGTGAAATATGTATTACCCATTGAAATCGTTGTCAATCAAAAATCTTTTCTAATATATATATATATATATATATATATATTCATAAATTATAACATGGATATATTACAATATCACTACAAAAGTAGCCATTTTGTTTCAACACTTTTGTGTCTTGTCAAGTGATGTGATAGTTCTTAAAAAGAACTTTTTTAAGAACTATCACATCACTTGACAAGACACAAAAGTGTTGAAACAAAATGGCTACTTTGGTAGTGATATTGTAACATATTTAGGTTATAATTTATGAATAAATAATATTATTAGCTCTACTTTTGTATTGAGCACTTTTTTAAAAATAGTGTTTCTTTGGACAAGGAATATTATCCCAACAATACTTGTGTGTGTATATATATATATATATATATATATATATATATATATATATATATATATATATATATATATATGGAATCAAATGTAGCTCGAAATCCGACAGAATCATAAGATAAAGAACAAATAGAAAATGTTTATGATTCTAACCTATTTCACTTTTATAAAAGCTTCATTAAGAAGAAAGAAATTCTGGTATTTTTACTTTTGTATTCTTTAAATTGTTCTGATTTTGCTCATCCTGATTTTTTTTTTTTTTTTTTAGGAATATATTAGAATAATGACACTGAGTTGACTAGAAGAGGCACCCATATTTGACATGCAAACGAGGAATCTCGGCTCCGTCGTGGGACTGATGATGATTATGATGATCATCCTCATCATCATCATCATTGTGTGCTCAGGTGTTCTTTATTATGTATTTATTAAGAAATATTGCATATGTCCCTGCAAATACACATATAACATGTTTGCGTGTGTGTGAAGTCTCTCTCTTGCCTTTCCATAGTCAAACCCTGTTGCATAACATGCTGAAATGCTTCCGAAGGAACAGCTGAGATGTTTGTCAACGAGTGAAATTTCACTGTTAGATTAAATATCAAATGACGTCTTCGTTTTCGCGAATTTCTTTGTTAATTTCTTCCATATCTCGTTTCATAGTCGTTAGGTATTATCTTTTTCTCTTCATATCTACTACTTGTCACTTTTCTCTTGGCCTTATTAAGCACTTATCACTTTTCTTTCGACTTTATTAAAGACTTCTGGTCTTGTGCAAGACCAGGTGTAGCTTAATAAATAACTTATATCACTGAAGATTTTCATTCGTTTATTTAGGTCTATTTGCTTCCCAGCGACACCAGTTCTTTGTTTTTCTGCTCTATGTATATATTGAAATCTTTGTTTCATAGAACTAAAAGTAACTTATTGATTGATTCGTTTTCTACGGCTTATCAACCTTTTATAGGTTATTCAAAGCCAGGAAATAGTTTTAAAGTGTAAGAATTGGGAGGATGAGATAATAAGAATTTAATGATACACGTCTTTATAATTAACCCATAGCTGGGGGAGAAGAGAAGGTTTCGTATCTTTCACGCGGCTATTTGCGCGTAAGTGAATATAACGAACACAAATGGAATTAGAATTCAGCTCTCCGATAGACTGGCGCTATAAAATCAAAAGCAAAGAACTATCATCATCATTATCATCCTTTGACTACTTCAATCGTCGGGGGTGGGGTGGCGCTAAGAGCAGAAGAAACAGGCAACCTCCTCCAGGATGATCTCTTCAGGTACTGACATGTCCGTCCACTATTTGATGTTGTCTGTCAATTTTTGCGCTGTCGTCTCTTCCTGCGTCAGCCTTCAACACTGTCTTGCATGATGGTCATGCAGAGTCTGTTAAGTAGTGTGACGTGGCCAAACGAAGACATCTTCCGGCGCATAATAGGAGAGGGAATAGGTTTCTCTCGGCCCACCAGACTTTTGATCTTGTTCCGTACATAGTCCGTGATTTTGTACTCCCGGCAGGAGATGTGGAGAAGCTTTCTCAAGCATTTGTTCTCAGACGCCTGAATTCTTTTTTCTGCCTCTCCAAGTTTTACATTCGTAGAGGAGGATGGCTACGACCAGCAATTTGTAAAGCCTGAACATTGGTATGGAAGTTGATGTTGCTTTTCCATTTTCTTTTCAGTCTGGCTATGACTGATATGGCTGTGGAGATATAGAACTATACCAAATAACGAACACTTTTTTCAAATGAACACGTTTAAAAACATCACAACAAGAATGGATAGCAGTTGTAACTAAGACAGATGATAAAGATTAAATACGACGTTAATTTTTTAAACTATCAAAAACAACATATTTGAGTGATTGATTCACTTTTACGTCTCATCAACCTTTGCAGACCGAAATTATTAGGTTGTAAGATTTTTTTGAAGCTGATAAACATATTACTTATTAACCCACAACTGGGGGAGAAAAATTTGATTCATATCTTTCCCAAAAGTATTTGCGCATAAGTTAATATAACGAACCCAACGGCAATTGGGACTAGGCTCTCTGATTATCAATTCCAAGCCTTTGTCTATTACACCATATGTGTATCCAATCTTACAGCATCTGGTATTTCCAAACGGTCACCCTTCCAGATTCTGCTCAGGCTCGACGCTGCTTAATTTCTGTAATGATACAGCTTAGTCAATAGCAAACACTACTACTACTCACAATCACCCTCTGCCCGGTAAGAATTGTTTTTTTTATTACACTGATCACCAACAAAACAAAAATGGTGTCGAGACACCAAACATTTTTTTAGCTAATTTGAAGACGCTACATCTGAAACTTGTCTTGCTTTTTCTTGGTTAGCTACCGTTTTTGCTATACAAAAATACTTTTTTTAGAAAAAAAGCATTTTTACATTTGTTTTCTGTATATGATATTGACCGATGGCAATATTTCTCAATGTAAAATCGTACAAACCTCTCAATTCGTACTTAAACTAACAAGTATTGGTCTGCTTATTGGGAAATACAATTATTTCAATAACTTAAGTCTTTTAAAATAATACTATTGAAGATTCCAAGACCAACAATATTTTCATCAAAGCATTTAATAAACTAACAGCAGAAATAAAACCTTCGTGAACATAAGAACTGTGGCAAAATGTCCTTTTTCATGACTGTCCGTCATGTTCAATGTTTTTCAAATCCCTTTTGATACTCCAACAGTAGTCAGTCATCGTTCGTTTATCCTACTGTCCTTGGTAGCGCTTTTCCATTGTTTTGATATCCTGTTAGAAGCGTTCTCCTTGCTCATCATTCACATCGCTTCAATTATCCGGAAATTTATTTAGATGGCTATGTAAAAAATGAACCTTTATAACCATATTAGCGGATTACTGATAAAGTTTAACAGTTAATTTGAATTTTGGCGACAACCAAGATCGTAAATTGGTCTTTTTTTTCAAAAAATTAGCAATTTTAGTACGGCAAAAACAATAGTTAACCATAAAAATCTAATGTCATTTTCGGAATCAGCATTCATCAAATTAGCTAAAACCATGTTTTGTTTCTTCGCACTAAAAATCGTGTTGGCTATGATTTATTAAAGGGTTAATTTTCTGTTTCCTAGCGTTAAATTCGGGTTTTTATATTCAAAACTGACAGAGGAAATATATTTTAAATAACACGACACGAAATGTCGTAACGGAATTATTCACATTGCTTACAAATGTATAAATATCTTTATTGTTACTATCACTACGTTTCGACCGTTGTGTTATGCAGCCTCCTTCAGTACTGTTCAATTAGTGCCTGTTCTTTTCAGTGAATGACTTGAATCGATGTAGCTATTAGTTCAAGTACAATAATAATGACTCATCATGCCAGAAATTCAGATAGAAACTGTCTTAAAACCAATTGTTCAAAAGTAATATTGTAATTTTGAAATATTATACTTGCTGTGTTTATATATTTTAGCAGATGAGATCAGCCGGGAGGTGGGCGTGTAAGAACACGTTACCCAAAATCTGAAATGAAGAAATATAGTCAAAATGGTGGGATACAATATTTGTACCAAACATTCTAAAATTGAAAAGAAAAAATATTGAATACCGGTTTCTAGATAACATTAAAAGTAAATTGTAATGTAAAAATGCTTAAGTAAATTAGCATTTCCCCATTTATACTATTGTTGCCGGGCTGTTCTGGCTCTTTTTAGAAAAGCAGAAAATTGCATTGAAAATTGAATTAAATCAACTTTACAGTGTTAGCTGCTTGTGAAATTGAATTAAATCAACTTTACAGTGTGTTAGCTGCTTGTGGTAAGTCAACCGGGATTCAGTCCATTTTTCAGTCTGTTTTTGTGAAATTTCTTGGAAATTATCGGTTTTTTTTTTTTTTTTTTCGTCTTTTGGCCGTCTTTGTTTTTGTTTTTTTTTTCGTCACTTAATTTTTGTAAATAATTTTTCCATTCAAGGGTATTTTCGACTAATGATAAATAGCATCACGGTTCAATTATTTCCATTAGTTTTGTCTTGTAGAAGATTTAAATTTCTGTCTTCGAGAGATTGAATTCTTAACGGTTTAAGCGAACGCAAGCAACATAACTCGACTATATTCTGTAAAAAACGGTTTAATTTCTATTTTTGTCTTCAGAAATTGAATTAAATCAACTTTACAGTGTTAGCTGCTTGTGGTAAGTCAACCGGGATTCAGTCCATTTTTCAGTCTGTTTTTGTGAAATTTCGAAATTATTTTATTTATTTTTTTTTTTTTTCGTCTTTTGGCCGTCTTTGTTTTTGTTTTTTGTTTTTTTTTGTCACTTAATTTTGTAAATAATTTTTCCATTCAAGGGTATTTTCGACTAATGATAAATAGCATCACGGTTCAATTATTTCCATTAGTTTTGTCTTGTAGAATATTTAAATTTCGTCTTCGAGAGATTGAATTCTTAACGGTTTGGCAAGCGAACGCAAGCAACATAACTCGACTATATTCTGTAAAAAACGGTTTAATTTCTATTTTTGTCTTCAGAAATTGAATTAAATCAACTTTACAGTGTTAGCTGCTTGTGGTGGGTCAACCGGGATTCAGTCCATTTTTCAGTCTGTTTTTGCGAATTTCTTGGAAATTATTTTATTTATTTTTTTTTTTTTTTTTCGTCTTTTCGCCGTCTTTGTTTTTGTTTTTTTTTTCGTCACTTAATTTTTGTAAATAATTTTTCCATTCAAGGGTATTTTCGACTAATGATAAATAGCATCACGGTTCAATTATTTCCATTAGTTTTGTCTTGTAGAAGATTTAAATTTCTGTTCTCGAGAGATTGAATTCTTAACGGTTTGGCAAGCGAACGCAAGCAACATAACTCGACTATATTCTGTAAAAAACGGTTTTAATTTCTATTTTTGTCTTCAGAAATTGAATTAAATCAACTTTACAGTGTTAGCTGCTTGTGGTAAGTCAACCGGGATTCAGTCCATTTTTCAGTCTGTTTTTGTGAAATTTCTTGGAAATTATTTTATTTATTTTTTTTTTTTTCGTCTTTTGGCCGTCTTTGTTTTTGTTATTTTTTTCGTCACTGAATTTTTTGTAAATAATTTTGCTATTCCAGGGTATTTTCGACTAATGATAAATAGCATCACGGTTCAATTATTTCCATTAGTTTTGTCTTGTAGAAGATTTAAATTTCTGTCTTCGAGATTGAATTCTTAACGGTTTGGCAAGCGAACGCAAGCAACATAACTCGACTATATTCTGTAAAAAACGGTTTAATTTCTATTTTTGTCTTCTCAGAAATTGAATTAAATCAACTTTACAGTGTTAGCTGCTTGTGGTAAGTCAACCGGGATTCAGTCCATTTTTCAGCGTCTGTTTTTGTGAAATTTCTTGGAAATTATTTTATTTATTTATTTTTTTTTTCGTCTTTTGGCCGTCTTTGTTTTTGTTATTTTTTTTCGTCACTTAATTTTTGTAAATAATTTTGCTATTCAAGGGTATTTTCGACTTTTACTAAGTTAAAACTTTGTAAGCCTCAGTCACTTTTTTCTTGTTTTTTTTTTTTCTTTTTTGTTTTTTTTTTTAATTGGAGTAGATAGTTTCTACTATCGCCCGGTCTCACACTCCACCCCCTTCTTTTGAATGAGTTTAGAGGTGATCACCTTGTTTCTTGTTTAGGAAGGGGTTCCCGGTTCATCCCCTTTCTCTGGTCTTGGTGTTAGTTCAGCTGGAAGCTCTTTGCAGTTACGGAGTATGGTGGCAACGTCTTTACATTCTGAGGGTACCGGGTTGGCAGTTTCCTGGTTGCTGCTTCCGACTGGTAGTTAGGAGCCCGAACTCTTGCGTAGCGTCTTGAGAGGCTGCTCTGATCAACAGTTGAATAATACCGGGGTTCTTGTAGTGCCATATCGCGCATGGACGGGCGTCCCTGCATGAACGTTCGGTGGGCAACCCCGAGGCCACATTATGTTGTAGGCCGCGCCAGTCTCCATCCTTCACAAGTTGCAAATGATTGACCGACTGATTCTATTCTAAGACCACTCCTTAACTGAATTACTATGGAAAAAAGCAAACATAATAACAAAACTAAACCAGCTCATTTGAAAACGCCCAAACCAGTCTGCATCTCTTTCACTAACATACGCGGCATCCGCACCAACTTCCCCAGTGTAGATTCTTTCCTCCATTATAACTCACCTGATATATTAGCCCTATGTGAAACTAATCTTAACCCTTCTATCCCCTCATCTGAGTTCTGCGTTCCTGGCTACCTTCCCCTCTTCAGGAAGGACTCCAATGTTCATATGCATGGGCTTGGTGTCTATGTCAGCGAACACCTTCCCTTAGCTAGGGTGTCATCTTTTGAATCCCCAGATCATTCTTTCATGTGCTTCCGCCTCTCACTTCTCAGCTCGATTAGCTATCTCTTCTTTCTGTACCGCTCTCCTTCCTCCCCTGACTGTTCGTTACTTGACATCATTTCTGACAATATTGACAAAGCCATTTCTACCCATCCCTCTGCCCATGTATTCGTGTTTGGTGACTTTAACGCCCACCACACCAAGTGGCTGAAGAACGCTGTCACTGACCCTGCTGGTGTCCACACCATGAACTTTTCAATCACCCAATCCCTTACGCAAGTAGTGGACTTCCCCACGCGTTTCTCCGACAACCCTAACGGAAGGAACTCACTTCTAGACCTCTGCTTCACTTCCATCCCAGACTCTTGCACTACCAGACAACTCTGCCCACTTGGAAACTCTGACCACACTGTAGTGTCCGTCAATATTTCACTCCACTCCCGCCCGACCCATGAAACACAGACAAGTAGAATATCATACTGCTATCAAAGAGCAGACTGGGATTCGTTCCGAGACTTCCTATGTGACATCCCTTGGAACAACGTCTTTAGTCTTCCCATCGAAGAATGTGCATCCGAGGTCTCCTCCTGGGTTAAGGCTGGCATTGATGCCTTCATCCCTGCTAGGAAATTCCAGCTTAAATCTCATTCGTCTCCATGGTTCTCACCCGCTTGTTCGGCTGCCATTGCCCACCGGAATCATTTCTTCCGACTTTATCGTAACTATGCGTCGGAACAAAACAGGCGCCTTTTCACTTCAGCTCGTAATAAGTGTAAAAGGGTACTTAACGAAGCTAAGATGTTGTTTGCTGCCAGAATGAAGCAACGCATAGCATGCTCTAAATTCGGCTCTAAAGACTACTGGCGACTCTGTAAAAGAGTACTTAACAAGAGCAAGTCCACAATACCCCCGCTAATCAACAAATTTGAGGTCCTCACCTCCCCAGCAGATAAGGCTGAATGTTTTGCCCGCAGATTCTCGAACAATTCGAGTCTGGACTCGTCTGGAGTTTTTACACCCGACTTCTCACCTAGAACCGAGGCACAACTGAATGATGTCCACATTACACCTTCGCTTGTCTCTAAGATAATCTTAAAACTTGACCCTCACAAAGCGAGCGGTGGTGACGGAATCCCAACCATAGTCTTAAAGAAATGTGCCCCTGAACTCTCCTCTATCCTTTCTAAGCTCTACAACCTCTGCCTATCTGCTTCCTGCTTTCCTGCCTGTTGGAAATCTTCCTCTATAGTTCCTATATTTAAAAACACTGGAGAACCCTCTGACCCTGCAAATTACCGCCCTATCAGCCTTCTTCCGATCTTTGGCAAAGTGTTCGAAGCCATTATCAACGCCGAGGTGGTTCAGCATCTCACAGCACACAGGCTCCTCTCGGACAAGCAATATGGTTTCCGCTTCACCAGGTCTACTGCTGATATGCTAACGACCATCACCGAGTACATATACCAGGCACTCGACAGGAATGGCGAAGCTCGAACCGTTGCATTGGATATATCTAAGGCGTTCGACAGAGTTTGGCATGCTGGCCTTCTATGTAAACTGCGGAGCTATGGTATAACTGGACATTTGTTTGAACTAATCCAGTCATTCCTCTCTAACCGCACAATGAAAGTGGTATTAAACGGACATGCCTCTCAGAACTACCATACAAACGCAGGTGTCCCCCAAGGCTCCATCTTAGGTCCTACACTCTTCCTGATATATATTAATGATCTCCCTGATTCCATAAGAACCCAAATAGGTTTGTACGCCGATGACACCACAGTTTACTCTCGCCTCCAACAAAAATCTGGTGTAGGCGTCAAAGCTAAACTTGCAGCCGAGATTGAAAAAGACCTCCAATCCATATTGGACTGGGGTAAGAAATGGCTAGTAAATTTTAATGCTTCTAAAACGAAGCTACTGTCAATTAACCATCATCGACAATCTCACCTACCTCCCATTAGCATGGACCAGGCTTGCCTCCCAGAGAGTAAAACACTACGCCTCCTTGGTCTCACACTTTCAGCGGACCTCAAATGGAATGACTATATCGAATCCATTGCTAAATCCGCTGCTATGAAAGTCGGTTCTCTGTGTAGGGCCCGGAAGTTTTTTCCGTCTAAATCTATCCTGCACATTTACAAATCTACCATCCGCCCGTGCATTGAATACTGCTGCCATATCTGGTCGGGTGCCCCTGCTGTTCTCCTCGGGCTTCTCGATAAGGTTCAGAGGAGGGTCTGTAATGTGATAGATACCGACTTGGCAGACCGCCTGCAGTCTCTCTCCCACCGGCGAGACGTGGCTTCGCTGTGTCTCTTCTATAAATACTTTCACGGCTTCTGCTCCGATGAACTTAGATCACTGGTGCCCCCTAAATACGAATTTGCACGAGATACTAGATTAGCAACTAGATCCCACCCTTTTACAGTGAAATCGATAAAATGCAGCCGTAACTTCTACTCCAACAGTTTCTTTCCTCGCACTTCCCGACTGTGGAATTCTCTTCCAAACGATTGCTTCCCCGACGGCTACAATCTCCAGGAGTTTAAATGTAAGGTCAATAGACACCTCCTAACACACTAACCTGCTCCCATTCTATCAAACACTCTTCCCATCTGCCCGACACTCATCCTCGCGATCCTTACTCATCTATCACCTTTCTCCTGACATTCCCTATGTCTATCCACTCCTTCTCTTTGCCTTCTCCTATGTAGCCCCATGCGCAATAGTGGCAGTGGAATGCCTTGCTTGGGGTGAGATGATTAAAAAAAAAAAAAAAAAAAAAATTGCAGTTTTCTAGAAATAAATGACTATGAAGACGCTGACGCGAGTTGCTCATGAATTAAACGAATCTTCCAGTCCACGTTGTCAACACATTTTTTCAGTCACTTCTTTTGATTAAGATGCCATCTTGTAAGACGCCACTGGAAAGATTGTCAATACTTATAATGTTCCAAAACCATTCAAACTTTCTCTTCTTGATGGTGAATACAAGTTCTTCTAATGGGCATGTTTCTTGTGTGATGTCATTTATGAATCAGTCTAAGCACGAAATGTTAAAACATTCAGATGAACACACAACACACTGTGTCAAGCCAATGTTTTCATGACAAATTTAGTATAAACCAAACGATAAGTAAAATTTTCAGAATATACTTATGAGTGATATAACATGTGAATTACAGTTTATAATATCTTTCCTTATCTTAAAAATATCGATAACATATTGTTTGGGTATTGTCATTATTTTGGCGATTATCAAACAACCTAAATGCAAACTTAGGTTTTATTTATAATAAATGCAAAGATAAGCACATTTGATAAACACAGTATCCTATATAACTGAATAAATCGTTATTTTATTCTTTTATGTATTAATGTGGGCTTGTTGACATTCTATAACCATCATTAGTCTTTCAACCATTAGTTTTAACTTTCCTACTGTTTCTATTTTAACGTTCTTTGCGGTATGGGGTAATGCGATCATATATGGAGTGGAGTTGCCCAGTCTTCATCTTACAGTATTTACAGAGTTCAAAGCATGTACACGGCTTTGTGGGTGATGGATTATATTAAAACCTACAACCCGTTTCCCACTAATGAAATGTGACAAACCTGTCACTTTTCTATCACTAATTCCATTGCAAATATTCAAACGAACTACATTCTTTCCATCATTTCAGAACCTTACAACTAAAACCTGCTAAGTCACGTACACAGAATCGAATTATCTTCGTCTCCCATTGGTAAAGCGGAAGTTCCACTCGGCCTTTTCTCGAGAACCACTAGTTTATAGAACAGACTCATGAGAGGATGCTTTCACGATTTCTGCAATCTTAGCTTTTTCAACTTTAGTTGTTTTTTCCTGATGCTCAGTATTAATTTTCTTTTCGTTTCCATCTTTTCTAAAACCTTATCATTGCTTATATGCTCGATCCATGATATCCGCAGTACCCTTCTGTAGAACTACATTTCAGTTGCTTCAGGTTTTTACTTCATCTTGATGAAATTGTCCAGCATTTACTGCCGTATTGAAGAACTGACATCACATAGCAATCCAGTACTCTCTTCTTTGTTTCTAGCAAAATTTTCCTGTCTCTCAGCTTCTTCAATGCGTCTTTCGCCATGCTAATTCGCCTTTGGATCTAGTGTCACACTTTCCGCCTTCTGTTAAAACACTTCCCAGGTATTTAAATTTTTGTACTAGTTTGATTTTAGTATCACTCACCTCTAATTGGTATTTTGAGAGCCTTTATTTGCTGATGACCATGCATTCGGTTTCCTTGTAGTTTGTTTGTAGTCGACTTTCTTCAGCTACCTTCTTTAGGAGGTTTTGTAGTTTCCTTTCTATGTCTACTATCAGCACTGTATCATTTGCATATCTTATGTTGTTCAGATTGTGGCTGCCGATAATGAATCCTGGCATAACTTCTAAGGTCCTCATAACAGTCTCGCTGTACAAGTTAAATAGATCCGGTGAAAAACACCTGTGTCTTACGCCTCTTTCTAACTTTCTATATCTGCTGAATTCGTTTCCTGTCCGTATGCAGTCGGTTTTCTGTCAGGAGAGGTACTTGTTTACTCTAATGTCTTTCCCAAATACGTCAAGGTTGCTGAGCATTTCTAACAATTATTTGTGGCGTACTTTTTCGAATGCCTTTGCATTGGTACACGTTCTTTTTTTTATTTTCATCACCCTTTCTGATAGCATCCTAAGCATAAATACCGCGTTTCTTGTTCCAGTGTCCTTGATGAAACTGCACTGTTCTATCTCTAGCCTGATCCTTCATCGCACTCTATTCACTAGAATTCGGATGATGAGTTTTGTTATGTGGTTCATTAAACTGATTGTTTGGTGAAGATCGCATTCTTTTGCCCCTGGCTTCTTAGGCAGAGCTATGAAAATTGGTCTGTTTAGGTCGTCTGATATTACACCACTGTTGTAGATTCCATTTAGTATTTCTGTAATTTTCTCTGTGCCAATATTATCTATGGCTGTCAACATCTCAATTACAATGCCGTCTGGTCCAGCATCTTTGTTTCTATTCAGTTTAGCCATTGCGGCTTCTTCTTCGGATTTTAATATTTCCGGTCCGTCAGCATCTTTGTTTGTTGTCGGTTGCTCTTCCTTGTCGTGGAAGAGATTTTTTATATATTCTTCTCATCCCTGGAGTATTTCCTCTTTTTCTAATATGATCGTTTATCCTTGGATTTTATACATCATGTTGAGGAGCATGTTCGTTGTCCTGTTAGTTCCATGTCTCCTTTATTAGTCTTTCTCAATCTCTCTACTTCCTCTTGTCATATCATCGCCAGACAGGGTTTGTTTGTTAATTATTGTATTATTTTTTTTTATGTACAAGAACATTTTAATTAAATTTGTAGCGTTACTAAAAAAGCCAGAATTAAATCAAATCATGTTTTCTCTATAATAAATAATAGCATTAACGTTACTAATAATACTAGAGATTGTCACAACTACTCGAAGAAAATTATTATGTACTTTAACCATTCGAATCATAAGCTCGATTCAGATGGGCGACAACTTAAACACAAACTAAAAAATGCAATAACAATTGTAAAAGTATAAAAAGTATAAAATCGGTCGATTTTAATGAAATATTTTTAAATCATTTCACCCCAAATAAGGTAATAGTGTCACTGAGACGTAACGGGTTACTGGAAATGAAAGCAAATGAGAAGAATTTAGTGAAGAGAAATTACAGGATAAAGAACAGAGTTCAGAAAGACAGAAGATGACGATTGGCATTGATTTAATTTTTTAAGATTGTAGATGGCAGGGAAGCAAGAAACTAGAAGACACTTCTACTGGTGAGAAGCGCAGGAAAAGAAGAAACTATTACCATAGAACATGCGGTCACGTCTGGCTATTTCAACAGTTAAACGATGATAACTTATTTTAATATGTATCAAGCAAGTTTTATTGAAGCTATGGTTTATGATTAGAGCTTTCCAAATACTATATAGCATTATGGTATACATCAATTCAAACCCACAATATATCTCGTTCTTGAAAATAACCATCTATGGTTGTAAACTCTGGGTCATATGCATACGTACTGCTTTTAAATAAACTAGAATTAAACTTCTGTTATTTTCTACGAAAATAAGAGAAAACCATTAACAAAAATTATTAAAAGAAACATTGTCTGCGGCGTTTAAATGAAAAACAAAATGGTATTGATACATGTGTGTAGGTGTGTAGATAGTTAAGTGTCATAGGTGATACGCGCTTTGGCGATCATATCTCGAAAGGGACATGAAGAAGATTTTCCCGCAGTGGGTTGCCATTACTTTTTGCGGTAGACTGGTTGCCAACCAAGGCTATAGAACCCAATCAATCCTGCTATTTAATCCACAGCTAAAAAGATAAGAAATGGATTAATATCCTTCCCAATAGCACTTGCGTGTAAGTGAATGCAACGAATTAACTTGGAATTCGAACTCGGCTCTCCGAATTCTCGTTTCTACCCGATATCTACTGTACTACAACGTACATAGTGTTTGAAGAAATCGGCGAATCGTGCTAGAATTATATCCGAAATAAGTACGTACACTTTCGTACAAATGGTCTTAACAAAGATATGAATTACTCTCTCCGCCATCACTCCAAGCTATGGGTTAAATAGTAATTCTGACTGTAGAATCTTATCCTGAGGTGGCAACGAGGCTAAGAGAAAACAAGTTGAGTTCAAAACCGGTCAGGGAAAGGATGAGTTCCGTCGGGCTATCTGACCCTAGGCACACCATTGCTGCAATGGTACATGTGGTGCTCACACGAATCTAATTGGTTACGCGAATTGTGACATAACGACATGCGTGTGAAAGGGGGATATACTTAATACTAATTTCAAGGAAAACCACACAAAACCAATTCAACAAATAATTAATTATAACATCTGAATTTCTTTTATCCTAATCAAGACAAAAGATCCCTGTCATGTGCTACGCCTTGTTCTCATGTAAAATGAATTTTGTATTTCTCGCTTAAAAAAAAGCACAAATACCTAAACCTCAAAACAACTTCTTTCAACTTGTTCCTCTCCTCAATTTTTAATTTCTCTCTCTCTCTCTCTCTCTCTCTCTCTCTCTCTCTCTCTCTCTCTCTCCTTTACGGTTAAAATCCATAAATACTTTATTGACAATAAAAAAAAAATAAAAGAAAAAACGATGGTAAAAGCGAAAATGTTCAGAGAGATAAACTGGCAAATGACTTTAATTGTCTCCACGTGCGTTTTCATAATTTGGGTGGCTTTTCTGAAATAACCAGCGAGCAAGCAAGAGTCCAAAATAAGAGAAAGAATGAATAATTATTTTTCCCACAAGGCACTGCGGATAATGATACCGAAATTTTGGCAAATGCAGAGAGCATTTCCCCTTTCTGTGAAGTGCGTTAATTTGTCTATGTAGACATATTTCTTTGTTGAAATTATTTTAAAATTGCTTTGTGCTTCTTGGAAACAGATGTTTGCACTCAATGTGTACCCAACGCAAACATAATTTCATTTTCACCGAGTAAGCATTTTACCTACAGCAGCTAAGTGTTTAACGTAACTATAAAAATATACATATATATATATAATTCCAAGTGAAGAGGACTCAAGGTTTTTTTTATATTTTGAGTGCTCTGGCATTTATTTTATTATAAACAGTGCTCAATATAATGAGTATTATAGAGCTTGATATAATATGATATAATTATATGGTAATGTCAATTTTACATTGCGACATGGGAATTTCTATGTTTCGAGATTAATTCTCATCATCAGGCAATGTTGGTGTTGCTTTGCAGATGATTTACCTTTAAATGACAAATACGTTCGGTTTACTGTAAATGTATGTGGGTGTTTTTTGTGCGTGTGTGTGGCTAATCAGAATGGAGATTCACTTTGGGGTTTGACCCCGCAGAATTTCTGTGCTAACCAACTTTTTTCTCCTCTTTTTTCTTCTTTCTTTGACCCTATTCTTCCCTTGTCTATTTTCCTTCGCATTCATCTGATCTTATCATTTTCCCTTCAGTTTTATTACATTTTATGTGATATTCTTTTTTAGTAGTAGTATCAATCTTCTTTCTCATCTTCTTAAGTCTTAAGTCTTAAATAAGAAATTTTTTCCAAAAAACCCCGAACTGCTATTTTTTCGCTCCATCTATCAATTTGCTGTAAAGGAAAAATAACTTATTCTATCTTTGGCTTTATTTTTATTTTTATTTTTATTTTTATTTTTACCTAATTCGTCAGTTAGCATGTTATTTAATTTAGGTTTTATCCATTTTCTAATGTGAATAATTTACAATGTCTACATATTACATTAATTTTGTTGCGTTTGTTTAATACATTTTTATTTTTAAGGGATATATATATATATATATATATATATATATATATATATATATATATATATAGTTACGTATACTTATATTTGTTGTTATATATTTCGTTTAATCCCTCTCATTTTCCCCTTGTTCCAACTGTGACAAGAAAGTCTTATGCAGATATTTTCCCAAGGACTTTCGCTTTATGGAATAGATTCCCGCATAGGTATTTCTCTGAATGATGCAGTTGTAACATCTTCAAGAGTCGGTTGTTACCTATCCTCCTTATCCTCATAATCTTTACTTTCCCATCTTTCATTCATATCACACTCATCATTCATTATCATCGTTTTAAAATTAACTCTCTATCTTGAATGAAACTTCCAGCCTTGTAATGGGTGAGCTTTAAAATAATTATATTGATCAGAGCCAGTTAATGAATAAAGTCTAAAAGTGGACAGGAGTGTTACAAACGAATAACAACTTTTTAAGTTACAGGTCCTAGTTAATCCATGAAACCCACTAAGGCGGTTAGAATGTGGTTAACAATCTTTAACATTGTTTGATCTTGATGCCAAGACATGCCCGCCCTTGATGCTTAGACATCTGGTAAGTTAGAACTTAATGCCTAGATGTCTGGTAAGTCTGCTTTTGATGTCTAGACGTCTGATTTATCTGTACTCGATGCCTAGATGTCTGTTGAAATCAAAGTTTTTTTCTTCTTCTATGTGTCGTGCCACTTTAGAACCTGAGTTATCATAGTTCTCCACAATTTCCTGTCCTTAGTAGATTTTAGTAAGTTTTGCTTTTTGCTATCTCTCCTAATCTCTGTTCTGCCAACCATTTATACAAGCTCGTTACGTAGGTTACTAACTACTTTCCTCTGGCTCTCTTGCCTTTAATGTGTATAAAAATTTTAAAATCCTTCTTTATTTATAATGTACACTAGAAACTTCAACTTTCACTTTCTGATTTTATGTTCAAGTGTTCTTTTTGTTTCTATCTTCTACGTATTCATGAAATATTTTTTTAATCATTTCACCCCAAGCAAGGCATTCCACTGCCACTATTGCGCAGGGGGTTATATAGAGGAAAGTGATGAGAAAGAGTAGTTAGATGTAGGAAATGTCAGAAGGAGGGTGATAGACAGGTAAGGATACCGAGGATGTGGGTTGGGTAAATGGGAAGAGTGTTTGAGAGAATGAATGCGAGTTAGTGTGTTAGGAGGTGTCTATTGACCTTACATTTAAACTCCTAGAGATTGTAGCTGTGGTGGAAGCAAGTATGTGGAAGGGAATTCCACAGGTGGAAAGTGCGAGAAAAGAAGCTGTTGGAGTAGAAATTGCAGTGACATTTTATCGGTTTCACTGTAAAAGAGTGGGACGTAGTTGCTAATCTAGTATCTCGTGCAAATTCGTAACTAGGGGGCACCAGTGATCTGAGTTCATCGGAGTAGAAGCCGTGAAAGTATTTATAGAAGAGGCATAAAGAAGCAGCCGGTCTGCCAAGTCGGTATCGAAACCTACCAACAAAAGGTATGTGCAATCTGATGTAGTGGATATCGGTTAGGAACAAGAAATCAGTGTCGAGTTTTAATTTCTTGCTTTCAATTACGTGCAAATACCCTTGGGAAAGGTATTAATCCGTCTCTTCTCCCTCCAATTGTGGGTTAAATGGCAAGACAGATTGGGTTCTATAGCCTTGGTTGGCAACCGATCTACTGCAGAAATTAATGGCAACCTGCTGCAGGAAAATATTCTCCCCAGTCCTTCATGTCTCTTTCAGACATGATCGCCCAAGCGTGGCCAGCGTCGTTGACACGTTTTGGGAATACCCCCTATTTCTTTTCTCTTGTAATATCGAAATAAAAAAATAAATTGATAACTTAAATATGAATTTTAAAAAGTTGCCTTTTAGGCCTGTCTGATGTGACCAGCATTCAATACTGTTGTGGATTCCGGGTGAGGAACGGCACAAAATAATGAACAACAAACATAGAAAAATAAGTATTTTAAACGTAAATATACAAACTTAAACGCGGGTTAGTAATCCAAGAATACGATTATGAAGTGAAGCCGTAGTAGAATTAGTATGTCCACGTCGGAAGCTGACGGGTGCTGCGTAGTAATCCTATGTCTGAGTGAAACTCAAAGCTACTATGAACTACTGACACTGTATTCTCAGTGAAACCTCGGTATCTTTCGGTATGTTCCGGTATATTACGGATCTCTACGGTAACTTACGGATCTCATTACGGCAGGAGTATATGTATATTCAAGTCGAGTCCATCATCATAGAAAAAGGGGATATCCCACAACAAATACATTTGTCAGTAAGACTGGCTATGTAAAGAAAAGTACATTGACCTTTTTCTTGAGTATGAAATCTTTTGACAAGGTTAGAGAGTTGTGTCTAACCTACTATTAAAGCTATACCTGTAATGGGAAGAGGAAATAGGTCCATACCTTTCTCAAAGGGCGTTAGTGTTAAATAAACTCAACAGATTTTACTGTAATTTGAACTCGACATGCCAGTTTAACATCTCGTACCGATAACCATTAGGACACCTGCACATTATCGTCACGCATAACTTCATAAATATCACAATATTTCATGACGGTCATAATGTAAACAAATCTACTTACAAGCACATTCGTCTGCTGTAATGTCTACAGCGCAAAAACTTTATTTGAGACAGAATAAAAGAATCAAAAATATATTTATACAATTTAAAGTTCGATCAATTCAGATGCAACATTTACGTAAAGAAATTGAACTCGGGACACTTTCATTCGAATAAAAATGGTTACATTTTAAAAATGAGTTCCATCTTTGATGTTATTGTGTTGGTAATGGTCTTATTAAATTTAGAGTGACTCATGTCTTTCTACTTTTCTCTTTTTGCTAAAGAGTAAAAGCGGAGATTGCGTATTGTTATTTCATTTCTTTTCATTCCAAATCATGAAATTTCTTTTCATCAGCAACAAAGCAATTGTGTTCTTTGAAATCAAAAGTAAATGTAAATTGTATTCTGCCAAATATTAACCTAAAATTTCAGTTCGATATAAAAATTATTTTCTTTTCAGTCAATTTATTAATAAAAGTAACATTTTAACTTTTAAGGTTTTATTAAAGAAGTTTTACAATATCTTTTATACGCATGTTTTGTCCGATGCTAATGGTGATGATAAAATTAGTCATTTCTATACAGGAAGCATTCATCATTCAATGACCGAAAAGTTACCTGTTAGTTAAAATTCAAAATCAGGTTTCCAGAAAATTAGACCTTTCAGTACTTTTAATTGTCATTTCCCTTTCTAGTATTGATGTGTTTGCTTTCAAATCTTTTATTGTGATAATAATCATACCCGGATGTTTTTCTGTTTATGGAGTATTTGTGTTTATTTAATCTAAGATTGGTGATGTAAGAAAATAAGATAAATTTTCGGTATATTATTTCGGTTATTTTTTAATGTTAAAAAAGGAACTCAAAAGAAAAAATGATTTTAGGGAGTAGGTACTGTGAAAGATCAAGCGTGTCAAAGGTAGTTTGCGAAGTTTCGTTCCGTAATCAAATATCCTGATCAAGCGCTGAAAAATCATTTTTTATATACTTTTTGTAATCCTTTCACTCCTAAGCAAGGCAGTACTGACACTGGTGCACAGGGGGCTACATAAGAAAAAAGTAAAAGGTTGCATAAGAGGAGAGCGAAGAGAAAGAGGATCCGGTTACAGAGGGTATCAGAGAATGATGAAGAGAAGGATGGGAAGACTGGTGTAAAGAGAGTTGCGTGAGAGTGGAATGAAAAGAAAAAAAAAGATACAGAGGAAAGGATAAGAGAATGACAGGAGTTCAGGGGATACGAGATGGGAATTGACGTTGCATTTAAACTCTTGGAGATATCTGGGAAGTAAGTATACGAAAGGGAGTTCCACGGGCGGGAAGTGGGAGAAAAGAAGCTGAAAAAGTAGAAATGAGGGCTGCATTTGGTTGTTTTGACTGTAAAGGGGTAGGACCTTATTACCAGTCTAGTTGCTCGAACAAATTCATGTAGAGGGTCACCAGGAAGCTAAGTTTGTCGGAGCAGAAGCTGTGAAAATATTTGTAAAAGAGATAACGTGAAGGAAACCACATCCCGTCGGTGAGAAAGTGGCTTAAATACAGGTACCAGAGAAGAGGAATTCCAGCAGGCAGTAAACCAGGAAGCAGGAAGGCAGTAATTATAGTTTGGGGAGGAGAGAGGAGAGTTTAGGGGCATATTTCTTCAAGATAATGACCGAGATACCGTCATCTCTGCTCGCTTTATGAGGATCAAGCACTGAAATTATGTTAGAGACCAAAGAGGGGCTTATGTAAACGTCCCTCAGTTGAGCTTCAGTTCTAGCGGGGAAGTCAGGTGCGGGTACTTCAGAAGAGTCAAATGTGGAATTGTTGAAGGATCTTCGAGAAAAGCAGTCGTTCTTGTCCACCGAGGCAGTGAGGACTTCATATTTATTGATTAAAGGAGTGGTGAGTTTGTTGCTGTTCAACACACTTTCGCAGAGTCGCCAATAGGCTTTGGAGCAGAACTTGCTGGTTACTATATGCTGCTACATTCTATCTGCAAACAACAGCTTAGCACCATTTAGGATCCTCTTACACTGGTTATGAGCAAAGGTGCCTATTATGGAAGCGTGGCTCCGATATAGCTGGAAGAAATAATTCCTGTGGGCAATGGCGGCCAAGCAGACAGGAGAGAATCAGGGAGATGAACGAGATTTCGGACGGACCTTCCTAGCCGGTATAAAAGCATCGGTGCTAGCTTTCACCCAGGTGGAGACCTCAGAGATACAGATCTCAACGGGGAGGCTAAACACTTTTTCCCACGAGACGTCGCAGAGAAAATTGTTGAAAGAATCCCAGTCTGCTCTTTGGTAGCAGTAAGAAAATCTGCTGGTAGGAGTTTCCTGGACGAAGTGAGAGTGGAGAGAGATATTAATGGAAACGACAGTATGATCGGAGTTTTCAAGAGGGCAAAGCGGCATGGTTTGGCAGGAGTCCGGGATAGAAACGAAGCAGGATCTAGCAGACAAGCGTGTTCTGTAGGGATACTTGGGAAGGGCGTGGGGAAATCCACCACTTGCGCAAGAGACTGAATAATTGCAAAGTTCATAACATGAATGCCAGTAGAATCAGTGATAGAGTTTTTCAGCCACTCAGCTTGGTGGGCATTAAAATCACCGAACACAATATATTAGCGAACGGATGGGAGGAAATAGCCTTATCTATATTCTCAGAGACACTGTCTAGCAAGGAGCAGTCGGGACAGGAAGGGAAACCGTATAGAAAGAGAAGATAGCTAACTGAATTTATAAGTGAAAGACGGAGACACATGTATGAGTAGTCAAGGGATTCAAGAGAAGTTACCCTAGCGAGAGGGATATTTTTGCTGCCGTAAACCCCCAGACCATGCATATGAACAATAAACTCCTCCCTTAAGAGTGGAAGTTAGCCAGGAATCAATAAATCAGAGAAGGGTATTGAAGAGTTAATATTGGTTTCGCAAAGCGCGAGGATGTCGAGACTTTTCGCGGAGGAAAGATTCCACGCTGAAGAAGTTGGTACGCATACTACGAATGTTAGTGAAGAAAATGTTGAGTGGTTTTGGTGATTTGTCTTTTTTATCTTTGTTTCTTGAAATGCGATTGTTTATTTTTGTGATGTTTGGTGAGGAGAGTCCTCAAGTAGGGGTGGCAGACAGTCATTGACTGCGACATGTACAGGAAGGGATCTGGCGCTGACTGCAGCATAGTGTGGCCCCGGGGTTGCCCACCGGAAGCGCTTGCAGGGACACCTATCCTTGCACGTCATGGCATTGCAAGAACGCTGATATTATGCAACTGTTGCTCACGACGCTACGCAAGAGTTAGGGTTCCTAATTACCAGTCGGAAGCAGCAACCAGAAAACTGCCAACCCGGTACCCTCACTATGAAGATACGTTGCCACCTACAGCACACATCACAAAAAAATTGCAGAAGCACCAATATTGAGGCCTGAGGAGAGAAAACGAACCGGGAACCAAAGCAGGGAACAAAGAATGTTTAGTAGAAGTGGAAAGAGTGTAAACCGGGTGATAGTAGGGTCTATTTACTCCAATTAAAACAATTACAATTAGAAGGAAATTTACTAAGTTTTAACTTAGTTAATGGCAGGAGGTCCCATACTGGTTCAGTAAAGGATTTAGGCTGTAAAATAAGAAGGAAATAAATAAATACAATACTATATCAAATTTTAGCAAACAGGTAAGTTCAAATCAGAAGCTTATCTCAACCGTGTAAAAGAAAGTAATTTTTTTAAAACGTAAAAATCTCTTACATTTTCTCGTTCAGCAACTGTGGTAGGAGGCTTCATTTAAAATCACGAATCTTTGGCTTTCTAACGGTCAACTCTACGGTCAACTCTACAGGTCCATGGTGGTTGGAAGGGGATGGGAAAAGAGGTGAGTGACAAATCCAGAAAGAAGTAACTTCTTCCACGAGAAAAAAAGAATAACGGGTTTTTTTTTGGGGGGGGGGGGGGGTATCTATGGTCAAACAACAGAAAATATGAATATGACAGAGAACTTAAAAATTAAAAATTAAGTTTAAATTCTTTGACGAATCTCAGCTGAAAATAAAATACCATATTAAATTTTAGCAAACAGGCAAGTTCACATCAGAAATTTATCTTGTCTAAATGAAAATATTTTTTAAATGGATATTGCTCATCTTAGTCGCGTCGAGGTATGACTTGCACATCTGTTAAGCGAAAACTCTAATCAACTGTATTCAAATGTTCTGTTTGCTAAATAAATTTGTGACAAAAATTAGAAGATTGTAGCTTACAAGAATTACAGTTCATGAGGGAAATAAAGTAAATTGTCATTAACGGTACTATAGAATCAGTCAATTAAGTGTCATACGTGACACACGCTTGGGCGATCATGTCTCAAAAGAGACATGACTGACTAGGCAGAAGGTTATCTCGAAGTAAGATGCCATTACTTTGTGTGGTAGACTGGTTGCCAGCCAAGGCTATAGAACTCAATCTGTCCTGCTATTTAACACATAACTAGAGGGAAGTAATGAAGGGTATTTGTGCGTAAGTGAATGCAAGGAATTCAACTGGAATTCGAACTCGGCTTCCCGATTTCTCGTTCTAAGCCGATAACCACTTCACCACTGTAACACTCGCAGGTCGTCTGTGCTGTAGACGATTACGGACGCCGAATGATGATGATGATGTCGAAACGGCACTAATTATGACGACTCTTTCGGGCCGCTAGTCTTTAAGACGTCTATTACAACAATGAAGTCACTGCCCACGCTGTGTTCTTTTGATCTCAGAAAGTTACGTTGTGAAAACCCGGTATCCGTATTTCTACCATATCCAGACCGGACACTTGTGTACACTTGTGTTAAAACAAAATAATTACGGTACCAAAAAAAATTAAAATAAGTTCGAAGACGCCTGGATGAGTTACGAAAGAAGGTCTTTATAAAAAAATAATTAATTACAAAAGCAGAAAATACAATTGTCGAAATTCAAGTTTACAACGGAGAGAGGATTCGTTTAAAAATATCAGAGCTTTTAATCTTCAAATAAAAATAAGTCCTTCCGAAGTTTGGTTAAAGTAATCAGAGCCTTCAATTTTTAAAAATAATCAGACTGTCAATTCTCCACATAAAAACACGTCTTTTCGGCCTTTATCAAACTTTGCAGAGACAGCCAAAATAACAATGCGACCTGGCGGCGGGCGGTATGGGGTTCGTTTGGTCGCCTGAAAATCTCTCTCCAAATATCACTTAAAAATTCTTTTCATAGCAGTGCGAACTTTTCGTTAAGAATAATCAGAACTTTTAATTCTCCAAATAACTTTTCAAACAATAAAGTTCTTTCGGGGTTCTTATCGAAGGCGCATTATTCGACATTAACTCTTGAAGCGGCAGGCTTTTCTGCGTTTCTTTACATCTTCAGCCATAAGTTCTGTGATAGGCGACCAGCCTCTGGGTCGTGGCTCCCCAATTGGGAACATTTTCCTCTCAATCGTTACATTTCGACTGCAATTTCAAAAACTACCCAAACAACTCTGATTTTTCGCAATGAGTTCGGTTTTTTATAGCTGTAACCAATTCTCTCGGGGGATCTACGTGACTCAAAGCTTTTGACTAATGAGATTATTTTCCACCCACACGATTTACGGGGAACCATGGCTCGATGAATGAAATATCAACGGCTCATATGATGCAATGTCTTTCTGTCTTTTTTTTCAATTACATCATCTGTTATTTCGATTTTAGAATCTGTTCCCAAGAATAATTTTTGAGGATTTAACCCTACCTGACCTCATCAAGGAAAACCTGACATTTTGTTATGACTACGGCCATTTTACAAGCTTTCACCAGCCCGAAACTATTCGTTTCGAACACAAAAAAGAAGAAACTATATATTTCTCTTTTTTCCCAATTATCAGCTAATTTCTCTATTCCTCGGATTGTAAAAGTACATAATAGTATTAAAAATATCTTTTTTATGTAAGCTCACATCGCGGATTACAATAAAGCACAACTAACAATACCACTAAGATCGATTTCTCTAATTCCTTTGTATTAAACCAAAAAATATATATATATACCGGCGGGGAAAAGGGTTACAACCACAACGCACATCCCTGCACTACAACACGCATCTCTGCACCACAACACACATCCCTGCACCACAACACACATCCCTGCACCACAACACACATCCCTGCACTACAACGCACTATAGACTAGTCTTCATTTCAAGTCATGCTGTGTGTACATTGGAATTAGAAAAAAATCTTCCACTATGAGTTCTTTCTGAAAAACGAAACGACTGATTCAAACAGCTCCTGCTCCTAATAAAACCAATTTAAGAGAGTAATCGACACTGAGCGTCGAAAATTTGGAGAATCAGATACCGTTAGGTTGCGTGTTCTTTTGGTTACAACTTGACTCGGGAGTTTTCAGTTGCATCTCTATTCCCCAGATATTATACTTTTTGGATTATATCTTTTGGCTTTTACAAAAATGTACTTAAAAGTGAATTAATTTCCAAGAAGTCCACAAAAAGCAATACGAACTGTTCTTCGATCAGAAAGATAAAAAAAACTCTAATAGGCTTGTGACTAAACATTAAAATAGTGAAAAAGAGGCGTAAATTTCTTTGTTCAATAAATATAATTGAGTTGGTTTGTTTGTTTTTTGTTGCTTTTTTTGTTTTTTGTTTTTTTTTTGTTTGTTTGTTTTTCTTCTTGTTTTTGTTTTTTACACTATATCGGCCACATTGGGTTTATTTAATGTTACCTTTTATGTTTTTTTTTCAATTTCTATAAGCAGTTACTGGATTCAGTAATTAAAAAATGTTGGTCATCTATATTTAAGTCAGTAAATATTTACTTGGTTCGAGGTTAGTTAAATATGGATCTATTATATCTTAGTCTATAAGCCTTTAGTTGGTTTAGAGAGTTAAATATTAGTAGATTATATTTAAGTCAATAAAAATTTACTTGATTCTGGGATAGTCAAATATTGGTCGATTATATTTGAGATGGTAAAAATATACTTGTTTTTATAAATACTGTTCATTTTATATTTAAACCTGTAAACAATTGGTGAATAGAGAGTAATCAATCATAAATATTCGGATGATATCATAATATTTATAATATTAAACTTTATTCGTAAACAACTAAGCGATTTTTGAGAAATATATGGATGTTATGGCTATTACTGCTGAGTTGGTTCTTTCACCTAAATATCCAAGACTTGTTGAATAGCTTTCATTGCTGAAATAAAAAGGCAAAGAAAAATGGAAAGATACAGAGACACTAGAGGGACAGTTTGGACACTGATTTTATTTTTTATTCCAACGACCTCTTGTTGAGGAAATTCTTCCCGAACAGCCGGCATGTCTTTACCAGTCAAAGTCCAACAGAAAAAGAGATAGAGTTTATTTGTGGCGCCAGGAAGCCTCTCTTTTTGCAAATGCGTAAATTGTCTTTCCTGTCAGAGGACTCTTGGGGGATTTTTATGTTTATTTTATTTTGTACTTTTATTTTATTTTGTATTTTGATTTTATTTCGTAGTTTTTATTTTATTTTTATTTTTTTATTTCGTATTTTTTATTTTATTTCGTATTTTTATTCAATCCCTACAAATACAAAATGATTTAATGCTTTGAGGGTAGAAATCGTATTCATGCACACATATATTACCTGAACTCTCTCTTAATACACACGCATTCGAACACGTAGATAGATAGATAGATAGATAGATAGATAGATAGATAGATAGATAGATAGATAGATAGATATGTCTTTCATATATATTTTCCGTTCATTACAAGTATCTTAGGTAATATCTTTGTAAATACTTATCACCAGTCAATACAAATGAAAGGAGAATTCAATATTTACGAACTCAATTTTATTTTTTTTTTAAATAAGAAATTACTTGACAAATGCATACAATTTGTAAACAAATTACATAAAAATGAAAATATAAAATAAAATTCTCACAATTTCAAAATAAAATTACTCAGTAGTGCTTTCTTGGAAAAGTTTTTAAATAAATAATTAACATCAATTCACCATATTTTCGAACAGTTCATATTCTTTTTTTTTTTTGCTTTTTTTTCTATTAAAGACACTTTCGGGTTGGTTCACCAATGATGACAATAGATTGGTTATTTTTGGTTTCAAAAACAAGTAAAGTTCACAAAAAGTGTATTTTTTTTCTCTAACATTAGAAGAAAGTTAATGCTAGAAAATGTTACAATATTGATAGTTATTTTTTTCTTAAAAAATAAATTATTAAAATAGACCCTTTGTGTCATATTTTTACACACGAATAAATATTTTTTTCTTTGGAAAAATTAAATTATAAATCATTCTGGATTGATTTTTTTTTAATTGCAGTTACAGATCTTCTTTACTACAAAAGAAAATAATTTTTACATTGAATAAAACAGCACTCCTATCTGAATATTCTCTGTTCTCAAGAGATAAAAAGATAAACTCACTACGACAGGACAACGCCTAATTACTTTCCAAATAAAAGTAACTTCGCACCTATCCGAATATTCTCCCCTATTTCTTTAAATATATAGATACGAATTTTCAAATTTGATTTAAATGCAATCACTTCCGAATATTCTCTTTCCTCCAGAGAAACGGATAATAAATGGATTCAAAAAAAAGTGTATCGCTACAAAATACATTCGCAACGAAGAGACAAACTGACCATTTATGTCAATGTATCAAATCGCTTTTAACTTTGTTACAGAAACACTTAACGGAGAGACAGAATTACAAGTCTGATCTTAATAGCGCTCTGAAGAAAAAATGTTATTTTCCTTTTTAGAAGAAAAATGCTGACGCCGACATCACACAGCACCATTTTTTTTAATCCAACCAATAAAAATGTAACCAGTTGTTACAGCAACCCAAGACGCGATTGCTAACGTTAAAGAAGTTTATCCATAACATAATGAAGCGTTTCATTTCAAATATTACTGTTTTATCAAACATTTTATTTGTTCATTATCAAGAAAATGTAAGCATCTTCAATTACAAAGTATTATTATCTGCAGCTACATTTTCATTTATTTATCAAATAATTTTTTACTTTCCCTTTTATTAAAACTTTCTTTAAAATCCTGTTTCCTAATAAGAATAATTTTCTGTTTTTTCTTAAATAAATTTTTACAAGACAGATAGAAAATGAACCTAATGAGATAGATAGATAGATAGATAGATAGATAGATAGATAGATAGATAGATAGATAGATAGATAGATGAAAGAATGATATAAAAACAAATGTTAGGTGAAATAATAAAAATATAACAGCATGAATCAATAATTCTGTAACTTGGCATTAACTAATTTTGTTGTGAAATTTTCACCCCAAATAATTCAAATATTATATTTACCATTAGATTAATTGCATTAATAAGTAAAAATTTGAAAATATTATGTTTAAAATAAGTTATCTATGTATCATTAGGGTAGGGACATATTGATACACTCACACACACACACACACCCACATACACCCATATATATATAAGTAGATATTCTGTTTATAATCAAACAGTATATAGTTTTTTCTACCGGTCAGCTTATTTACGATAAATCTTTTGTTAGAAAATGTGGTTCATTCAGCAGGATTCGAAGCTGCGACCCCTATTCACATAGAGAAAGCCACCAATTGATCTGGCGCGTCTTAGACCTCTCGACAACGAATGACCAACAGTCTAAATGAAGTCAAATCAAACCAATTTAATACAATTTTCGATTCAAGCAAATAACCATATCTGCACTGAAATGTATCGTAATGTCAACAAATGTAAACATATTACGGAAATTAACGAAGATTAACGAAATTGGTTATAAGCAACCGACAATCTGAAATTATTTGTTTGAACATTATTTTTGATCGATACTCGTATTTAAGTAAATATTCTGTTTATAATCAAACAGTACATATATTTATTTCTACCGGCCTGATCATTTACGATAATTTTTTTTACGAAAATATGTGTCATTCGGCAGGATTCGAACCTGCGACCCCTATCAACATAGGGAAAGTTGATCTGGTGTATCTTAGACCTCTTCGTTAATTTCCGTAACATGTTTACATTTGTTGATATTACGATGCATTTCAGTGCAGATATGGTTATTTACGTGAAACGAAAATTGTGTTATATAGGCTTGATTTGACTTCGTTTAGACTGTTGGTCATTAGTGGTCGAGAGATCTAAATAGGTTCCATCTATGTGTTTAATGCGGAGTGTTAGATTAAGTGCATTGACAGGGAAGAAATTTATGTGGAGAAATGTATTTATTGTGTGAAATGAATTATCATTTCGATATTAGGTTGTGGTCATAATGATGCACATAGCACATACAAGCACACACACACACACACACACACACACACACACATACACACACACACACACATATATATATATATATATATTAAAAAAGGATTAATTCAAAGATGTTGAATGGCCATTTCGATATGAAGATCCCCACGGGGGACGACACATCACCTCAGCAACAGAAAAAACCTTTCAGAAACTGGAGAAAAATTAGTCTACTTTTCCTTTTTAAATAGATTGTAAAGAAATTAAAAAATAAATAATAAAATAAAATAAAATAAAAATAAAAATAAAGGGAAAGAAAAAGAAAACGAAAAAGAAAAAGAAAAAGATAGAATAAAATCAAATAAATAAGAAAAGAAAAAAAATTGACATCATCTGGGTTCGCATATATATATATATATATATATATATATATATACATACATATATATGTATGGTTAAATAAAATAAAGACAAGAGGAAAACTGTATTTTAAATCGTCTACTCGTTTCGTCCTGTGATGGACTTTTTCAAGGCAAAAAGACGAAATGTTTGTACATTCCAAAAAATTCTTTTTTTCTTTTTCAAACAAAATCAATGTCAGCTTTTAATTTTAAATTTTGAATTTGTTTTGTTCACTACAAATATATGTGTGTGTGTGTGTGTGTGTGTGTGTGTGTGTGTGTGTGTGTGTGTGGATAGATAGATAGATAGATAGATAGATAGATAGATAGATAGATAGATAGATAGATATAGGGAGAGAGAGAGAGAAAGAGAGAGTGATATATAAAAAGTTCAATGATATATTCTGATTCGGAGTTTCACAGATACAGATCCGCAGCTCAGGAGAAGCTAAAACTAGTTTAATTAATAACATATCTTTTTTAAAATAATTGAAAAATAAATATATGTTGTATTTTAAAATAGACGTAGCAAACTGTCAGAAATTTCATAGATTTATCCGACCCTAATGAGGAAATCTCTGTCTGCGAAACTTTGAATTGTAATATAACTCAGGGACATTTTTATTTATTTATTTATATATTCATTCATTTTTATACTATTCTTTTAAAATATTTAGGGCTTTGTTTAGAAAACTGTTCGTCCCAACCGCGTTATTCTGAAGTAATTTACTAGTCTACAAGTTTTGTTAGGTATAACATATTTTTCTTATTAATACTGGGTTTGTTTGTTTTTTCATTACTACAGAGTTTTTGATAGATTATATATGGATTTATTTAAAAGATGAAGTTAAGAGAATTTAAATAAGAGAGGATGCGAAGAAATAGGAGAAGAAAGAGATAAATTGGTTCGAAAAGAGAGTGTAGCAGTTAATAAAGAATAAATAAGGTTTTAAAACGTTGGATGTATTGAAGAAAATAAGTGAGGAAGTCTAAATAAAACAAATGGAGATATCTCAAAGGGAAACTAAATAAATTGCAACAGAGACCAGGCGAATAACCAGTGGAAAAAAATAAAGTTAATGGAATATCATGAAATAAGTGGCTGATAGAAACGCTGAAAGATTGATCGCCTGCAGCCTCTCTCTCACCGGCGCGACGTGGCTTCCCTGTGTCTCTTCTATAAATACTTTCACGGCTTCTGCTCCGATGAACTTAGATCACTGGTGCCCCCTAGGTATGAATTTGCACGAGATACTAGATTAACAACTAGATCCCACCCTTTTACAGAGAAACCAATAAAATGCAACCGCAATTTCTACTCCAACAGTTTCCTTTCTCGCGCTTCCCGACTGTGGAATTCCCTGCCACATGATTGCTTCCCCGACGGCTACAATCTCCAGGAGTTTAAATGTAAGGTCAATAGACACCTCCTAACACACTAACTCGCCTCCATTCTTTCAAACACTCTTCCCATCTACCCAGCCTCCGTATCCTTACCCATCTATCACCCTCCTATTGACATTTCCTATATCTAACCACTCTCTCTCTTTACCTTCCCCTATGTAGCCCCATGCGCAATAATGGCAGTGGAATTCCTTGTTTGGGGTGAAATGATTAAAAAAAATTAATTAAAATACGTAACAAGAGAGAATAAAAAACGCTTAAAATATATTGAAAGAGAGAAAGTTGGGAAAATGGGATGAACATCTAAGGTGTAATCCCAAGAGAGAGATAGAACGGAAGAAAAATAAAAGGAAAGGAAAGAGAGAAGACTTGGAATGAAAAAAGGTTAAAAAAAAAAAAAGTAAAATAAAGATAGAGTAAAGAATTGAAGAAAATCGGGTAAATTAGAAAAAAATGTTAGAAAAAAGAATATTCAATATTTTTTTGTAAAAAAGGGGCATTAAAGAAAGAATAAATAATTTAATGAATTGAGGGAAAGAGAGAAAAGGGGATAGAAAGAAAGACTAAAGAAACAATTAAGACTCAATGAGAGGAAAGAAAGACGTATATAGAGATGAATTTGGAATAACCAAAAATCGTTGCTTTGATGTTAGCATAAATGGATGAAAAAGTACATTAAAGGAGAAAGAATTGCAACAATTTACATGCCACAATTTGGAAAAATATGAAGATCATCATTCACCCCAGAATTCCCGACCTTAGATGCATCAGGGTTTTTACTTATTAGAAATGGGCAATCAATGTGAAATCCAGCGGATGCAGTGTACTCAATTTAGCATAATATTTGATAAAAAAATACTGATTTAGGGATTCATGATGTCAAACCAATTGAGACAATTATCTAATATAAATTGTTGGGTAGATGATTGGATTAAACGTAGTAGTAGATTACATGCATTCGTCTTCATGCTAATAATGTTTTTGAGGAAGACATCTTGGATCTTCTTTTCTTAGTTTTTCAGTCTTTTCAAATCACATATTCTACCCTCTCTCTCTCTCTCTCTCTCTCTTTCTCTCTCTCTCCCTCTTCTCTCTCTCTCTCTCCCTCTTCTCTCTCTCTCTCTCTCTCTCACTACATATACATTTTTCAAAGACTATATGTAAGCATATATGTTCATATGTGTGCGTGCGCTTATATGTGAGAATAAACACATCAATATGTTTTTTGAATCGTTTCACCCCAAACAAGGCATTCCACTGCCACTATTGCGCAGGGGGTTACATAGGGGAAAGTGATGAGAAAGAGTGGTTAGTTATAGGAAATGTCGGGAGGAGACGGATGAGGATACCAAGGATGAGGGTTGAGTAAATGGGAAAAGTGTTTGAGAGAATGGATGCGAGTTCGTGTGATAAGAGGTGTCTGTTGATCTTACATTTAAATTCCTGGAGATTGTAGCTGTCAGGGAAGCAAGTATATGGAAGGGAATTCCACAGGCTGGAAGTGCGAGAAAAGAAGCTGTTAGAGTAGAAATTACGGTTACATCTTATCTGTTTCACTGTAAAAGAGTGGGACCTAGTTGCTAAACTAGTATCTCGTGCAAATTCATACTTTCACTTTTACTTTCAGGGAGGCAAGCCTGTTCCATGGTAATGGGAGGTAGGAGCGATTGTCTATGATGGTTAATTAATAGCAGCTTCGTTTTGGAAGCATTAAAATTTACGAGCCATTTCTTACCCCAATCCACTACGGATTGGAGGTCCTTCTCAAGCTCGGTAGCGAGGTTTGCTTTGTCGCCCACACCAGATTTTTGATCGAGGCGAGAGTAAACTGTGGTGTCATCGGCGTACATCCCTACTTGGGATCTTATAACATCGGGGAGCTCATTAATGTAGATCAGAAAGAGCGTTGGACTTAAAATAGAGCCTTGAGGAACACCCGCGTTCGTATGTTAGTTTTGATACAATTTTGCTACGTATATATATATATATATATATATATATATATATATATATATTGTGATTTTGTTATTACAATGCTTTATAGAAGCATTATATCACTACCATATTTTGTATTGAGCATTCTTTATAAAAGTAAATGCATGACCAGTAGGTATTTACCTACCTGTTCTTTCACTTATAACATATATATATATATATATATATATAAACACACACAGACACACACACATATATATATAGTCGAGTTTCGATCCCGTCCGGAGGCAAGTGGATATGTCTAGCCACACTGATGAGCTGTGATACAGCGAAACAGGCTTGTATGTGGATGACTACTATATATATATATATATATATATATATATATACACGCGCGCGCGCGCGCGCGCATATATATATATATATATATATATATATAGTTAGGTGATTAATAAATATACATATGGGAATACACACATGTATAAAAATTATATTCAGGTATTAATAAAACAGTGCTCGACCGAAAGATTTTCAAAATTAGGGAGAAGTTATTTAATGATCTTAGAACACTTTCATCCATATTTGTATGATCCTTGTAAGTATTTAAAAATAAGTATTTTACGTGTTTTAAAGAAATCCCTGTTCGAACGTTTGAAAATGGTAAAATCAGTTAACTACATATCGAGATAAAAATTTAAAAAATTAAAAACATCCTTGACAATGTCTAATAGAATTGTGGAATGCACTGGTATCTAGAGAACATTCTGACAGTTTTTATACACAGGTCCAGAAAAAGCACTTAGACTAAAATAATTGGAGTAGATAGACTAAAATATCGCCCGGTTCACACTCCACCCACATCTATTGAACAGGTGAAATGGCTCATCCCTTGTTTCCTGCTTAGGATGCGGTTTCCGGTTTTCTTTTTTCTCTTTTTCAATCTTCTCACTTTTTTTCAGTTGGAGTAGATAGACTAAACTATCGCCCGGTTCACACTCCATCCACGTCTACTGAACAGGTGAAGAGGCTCATACCCTGTTCCCTGTTTAGAATGTGGCTTCCAGTTCTCTCTTTTCCAATCTCTTCACTCTTATGTAGCCCCCTGCACATCAGTAGCGTTACCGCCTTGCTCGGGGTGATATGATAAAAAAGAAAAATACGAACACAAGTAAAACTGAATAACAAGTTAATCGCAGTCCCATCCATCCACAGTCAGGTTAGTCAAATGCAGACGACAATTCTACTCCTGCAGCTTCTTCTCTTGCACTTCCCGCCTGTGGAACTCGCTCCCATATTCTTGCTTTCCTGACGGCTACAACCTCCAGAAATTTAAATGCAAAGTCAATACTCATCTACTAACCACTGGACTCTAGCTCTCTCCCCACCCACGTATAACCTTCCCTTTCTCTCCACGTATGTATCTGTCATCGCACCTGCTTTCTCAGCTTTCTATTGCTCCTTTCTAACTAGTTTGTACTCCTCACTCTTTTCTAATTAATCTTTTTACAGTTATGTAGCCCCCTGCCCATCAGTGGCATTTCTACCTTGCTCGGGGTAAAATGATTAAAAAAAAAGTACCTTGTCAGTTGACTTTAGTTAAACTTGTATAACTTTTTGTCTTTATTGCGTGTCTCTTTGTCTATCATGTGTTCAAACTTTACCTTCCTTTTTACACCTCTTCACACTTCTTTCTTGAATTAACTGTACGCATTTCTTTCTTTCTCTCGCGCTCTCTGTCTCTTTCTCTCTAACCATATTCATTTCTACCACACTTTAATAACGTTCTCATCTGTATTCTCTTTCTTTTACTGCTTTTCTTCTTTCTGCCCAACCTTCTTTTCTTGCTCTAACCTTTCTTTCTCTTCCTTCTCTTCAACCCCTCCTTCCATTTTTCACAAATTCTTTCTTTATAACCTCATCTATTTTTACTGGCGCTCTTTCACTTCTTTTTTTTCTTTCTTCATCATTTATTTGTACTCGTTTCACCAGCTCAATCCATTCCTTCTCTCTTTGTCTTTTTATTCTGTCATCCTATATCTCTCTCTCTCTCTCTCTCTCTCTCTCTCTCTCTCTCTCTCTCTCTCTCTCACTTCCATCTTTATCCTCCTTCCATCTCTTCTTTATCATTCTGTCGACATTTCACTATCTCTTCTTTTTTTATCTTTCTATCTGCTGTTTTTTTGTTTTGTTTTGTTTTTTTCACTCCTTTAATTCCCTCGGATTTATCTAACTTCTATTTACGTTCATTGACTTTTTCTTAAAATACAGTTGACCTCGGTAATTGCTTCTAAATCTTTTATTTTTTATAGAAAATCAATTAATGTCTTAAAAATCAACCGGATATGCGCATGTTCTCGAGTTACGACCGCCCGTCCTTCAAAGTCTGTCTCTTATCTTTGCCGCAGGATTAGTCAGGCTGCGCTAGGAAAGCTTTAGTTCTATTTTTGAAAAAAATAAATATTTAGATTAAAAGAGATCCCCAATAGAGCAAACATAATTACGTGCAAGTTATAGAGCCGACACTGACATTACTCTAGGTGTTACCCAACCCAACGAGGGAATTAATTTCAGATAGATAGATAGATAGATAGATAGATAGATAGATAGATAGATATGGACAAGCATAGATAGACAGATAGATATTAACAGACTAAGATAAATAGATATGAACAGACTAAGATAAATAGATATAAACAAATTAAGATAAATAGATATGAACAGATTAAGATAAATAGATATGAACAGATTAAGATAGATATGGACAAGCATAGATAGATAGATAGATAGATAGATAGATAGATAGATAGATAGAACTTAGATGGAACTTTCTTAGATAAAACACCCTCAGTTTGTTGATTTACGACAAAAACTAGATTTTGGTGAAAAATTTCTTGAAACTGAAATCAAATGTAAAATGTCCTCACTAATGCAGTGAACTGGTGTTTTTCGAATGATACCATATAGAAATGTGTGTAATTTTCAAAACAGAACTTGAGGGACGCCCTCTGATTTCCCTTCTTTACGTAAGAATTCCCAAGATAGTGATGAATTTTTGTTAAATATTTGACTAAAACGTAGATCGAAACAGTTGAAAAGACAGCACTAATAGAGTTTATAAAAATGTAACAGAGTAAGATTATCAAACGAAAGGAAAAGAAGAGGACAATAAAGACAGATAGATGAGGAAGTTTAATCCTGTAAGACTATAGTTGGTTATGTGGCAAATGTTACTGTCCAGTAATTATTTTTATGTGCCTGCTGCCTTTGATGTTTAAGAACTAACGCTCGGAATTACTTGTGTGGACCCCAGTAAAATGTCCAGCAAGAACAACACAGAACAACCAAAATAAGAAATAACGAATATATATTAAACACGGCAAAATACAACACTTGGAACTTTGTTAGTAGATCGATAATACGGGTTAGTGTGTATTACTATAATGCGACCCTCCAACTGGGACTCGTAATGGTCGATACGGTATCAGTGTTCGTAAACGACTCTCTGCTATGTTCAGAGTGTTCTTCTCAGGCTATCTACACTATCTACTAGCTACTGACCCTCACCTCTTGTCAGGGGAGGTATATGTACTGGTTGGAAGAGTTCATTCCGTTGTGAGTGATGCCGCCATTACACTTACTAAACAAAATTAAATGACACCTGGTGTGCTTGACTGTTATGTAATATTAGTCCTCCTACATGTTAGTATTCACATACGCGCAAATACCCTTGGGAAAGGTATTAATCCGTCTCTTCCTTCCAGTTATGGGTTAAATAGCAGGACAGATTGGGTTCTATAGCCTTGGTCGGCAACCAGTCTACCGCAGAAAGCAATGGCAACCTACTGCGGGATAATCTTCTGCCCAGTCAGTCATGTCTCTTTCGAGACATGATCGCCCAAGCGTGTATCACGTATGGCACCTAAACTGACTGACATGTTAGTAAATTCAGGACAATTTCCTCAAAAATGAATAATAACCTTGAGGCAACTGAGATGTGATTTTACAGAAGAAATGCGGGCAATGTCATGGAATAAACACGTGAATATCAAGAAAATTTTAGATAAAATCGAAGCAAAAAGATGCTTATACTTACAATCAGAAAGAGACAGTTGAAATTTCTAGAATACATAATGAGGAAAGAGGGTTTAGAGAATTTGACATCGACATATTGACAAGACATATTGAAAGCAAAAGAAACAGAGGAAAACGTTGAGTAAGCTACCTATAAAATATTTCTGCTGAGAATATCATAATGAGTAACACAAACGCAAGAGGAGGCTGTATACCTAAGTTTTATAGATTATGCAAAGGCGTTTGATAAAGTACGTCAAAGAACTGTTAGAGCTGCCAGGCAACCTTCATATATGTGGGAAGGATATTAGAATAATCCAGAGTCTATACTGGGAGTAAACCACCGGGAAACGGGTAGAAAATCAATTCAGTAAACATAGAAAAATAGAAAGAGATATCAGACAAGGATATGTCTTCTCACCGGATTCATTCAATCTATATAATGAGACTATTCGGAGAGAATTGGAAGTCCTAACAGAATATTAGCAACATAAGATATGCAAATGACACAGTGCTGAGAGCAGACATAAAAACTACAAGAATTCCTACAGAAGGTAGTAAAGGAAAGAAATGATTAATATCAATTGCAAGAAAATAGAATGTATGGCTATCAGCCAATAGGAACAGATTAACATACAAATTTCAAATTGGAGATGACAAAATCAATTAAATACAAACATTTAAATAACTGGGAAGTGTTTTAACAGAGGACGGAAAGCGCGACACCAAAATCCGAAGACAGATGGGATAGGGAATTATGTTTTCTAAAAGCTAAGCATAGTATTAAGAACTAGAAAATTTTCTTTAGAAACAAAGAAAAGATTACTGAACTGTTACGTAATGTTAATCTTCCTATATGGCAGTGAAAGCTGGATAATCACTTTACAGATGAAGATGAACTTCAAGCAACAGGAAATGTGATTCTACAGAAGGATGCTGAGAATACCATTGACTAAACAGGTGAGCAATGATGAAGTTTTAAATGGAAAAAAATGGACACTTATACTTAGCATAAGAAAGAGACAGTTGATATTTCTAGACCAGATAACGAGAAAAGGGGGCTTGGAAAATATGTGACCCTGACATTAAACGCAAAAGCGACAAAAGAAACCAGCGCATAATCTGGCTAACGAGCTCGTGTAAATGGATGACAATAAAGAATTTAGAAGAGATAACAAAAAAAGTTAAAAAAAGAAATTGTGGAGAACCATGATCGCCAATGTTTCACAGCACATAGAAGAAGAAACAAAAGGTATAACAGGGAAGAGCCATTACTTAGAGCTACAAAGGAATGAAAATTGTAGAGATCAATAATCGCCCATGGATGGACGTGATACATGAAAAATGGGTGAAGTAAGTATTTATTTATCTCGTTATTATTTTACTTTTGCTTCTCGTACTCTTAAAAAAAAAAACAAAGAAATTGTTTTTAAATGTAATTGGTGTTGTTTGGTAACGGACGTCCGCTACTCAGCCTGTTTGAAATTACCAAAGCAAAACACGTTACTTCCAAGGAATTGAATCATCTTCATTTCCTTCATGTTCCAGATGAAATTATACAGTTTCGCTCAAACCACTTTTTTCCCAAGAATTGCCGTTTTTATTACAGAATTTCATTTCTGAACACAGCAACCTCTTCAAATCAAGAGTCAATTGTTACTTGTCCTCCTTATCCTCATAAAATTTACTGTCTGCCACCCTCTCTTCTACTCTTCAGACTCTACATTCATCATTTCAATTTTAATGGCAACCCTCTAACTTGAATGGAAATTTACAGAGTAGAATATTGATTAGTTATTTACTTATAAGAAAGCAAATATTTCAGCTTATATTCGGTTTTCAAAAATGTCTCTTGTTAGATATCATGGACTCAGTAATTTTTCTCCTTAGCTTGTATGTACAGGACTTGACATTAAACTGTCTTTGTATTACATCCTGCTACCGTGGGAGGTGTCTAAAATAGCCGATCAGCGCTCCTCTGCACGGCTTTCGAACTGGGATCAAAATGTAGTACCCTTTCTCTTTCCCTCTTAAGGTTACGATGGAATTCCGGTTCCGGGGATTCCAACCGTGCAGCAACATATCTCTTATTATAAGGAAGGTTTTTAGTAGATACCGACGCCAGCGTGAGAATGGTTGCGAGAACTGTGCAGTTTTTGTTCTTAGCCTGTATGCTTTGGAGTTCACATGAAATTGACCGTGTATCACACGCTACTCCTGTAGGAAAATAGGTAAATGCCGGAGAAAAGTAAATAATTTGACACACGGCTCAACCTGACTTTTCTTTTCATGAGAAACGCATGTGTGCGAGGAATTCCACTTCTTTAATTAAGAAGAACGACGGTTAAAAGTTCGGAGTGAGGAATCGGAGATCATAGTTTGAATTTCAGTAGAGTTCATTATTTTTTTTTTTTTTTTTTTTTTCTTACATACAACATGTGACCAATGACCACATGTGCATTTACTTTGCCCTCATCAGCCGCTAACCAAGGGTGAATACACAGTTTCGGTGGTTTAAAGCGGGACTGCCACCCCTGGCACCACCAGCAGCAATCGCTACTGGGCAAAGTAAATGACAGAAAAATAAAATCAATTGGCACATTGAGACAGATGAAAACGCTTTAACAGTTTTTTAAAATTCAAGAGCAGAACGAGAACGGAAGTAGACGACGTCATGCTTTCTTTGCGAATTTCTTCGAATTGCGCCAAATCCAGCATGACGCTTGTCGAACAATAGATTGAAGGCGACATATTTGATTCTTTAAATCCCTTCCAGTGACGCCTATTTTCGAAAGAAATGAAATAGTGGAGTGTCCTAGAAATCCACGACAGCCAACCTCAATAGGCATCACATTACATGTCCATCCTTTTTCTATGCATTCGGCACGCACGAATTCATACCGATTTTTCTTTCGTTCATGGGCCTCTGAAAAATTTTCTTCCCAAGGGACAGTAAGTTCAATTAGAAATATACTCTTTTTAGAGTCAGACCAGAGCAAAATGTCAGGACGCTTGTCTGTCTGGAGGATGTGCACTGGAAATTTCAAAGATGTCTTCAGATCTGCTGAAACTTTCCAATCTTTTGCTCCATTTAATAATTTCATATTATTAATATTTGGTCTGTGTTTTTTCCCTGTTGGACATTTGCCTTCCTGGCAAAACTGAACCTTGGGTTCGCTAGGTCTCACAGGCTGTTTGTTGATTAGTGAGACTTGAGATGATATAACTTCTATTAGCGCTCCCAGAACTTGATTATGCCGCCACGTAAACATTGGAAGGGATTTTGAGCATGCAGATAATACGTGACGCAAGGTACCTCGATCTTTTTGGCATATATAGCATAAATCACAGTCTATATATCCCCATTGTTTGAGGTTTGATGCGCATGGCAACAGGTCATATGTAGACCGTAAAAGGAATGATATCGCCAGTGGTTCCATTGATATTAAATTGGTCCATGATATTTTGACTGGTTCGATATCATTCCATGTTGTCCATGCACATTGTTTTGCTTGAGTAACAGCAGTGGCTGTTCTTTTTTCCTCCTCAAACATTCTTATTTCCTCGGTCACCATTTTTCTTTTTTCTTTACTGCCCATTTTCGAAAATGGCTTATATTTTGTTGTTCCCAAACCAGCCCTGTTATGTTGAACAAAACCCATTATCTCTTTAGTTCGAAGACTGGATTCTGCTTCTTCGATTGATTTTGTTACTGACCACTTGGTGCCAGCTTTTATAGTTGGGTGCGCTTCACGGACAAATTCATCTTTGGAGTCTTTCATCAACATTTGAAGACGCGCCTTCCCAACTTTAAATTCATCTACTAAAGAGGATAATGGGAGTTGTAGGTTTCCAGAGTTTGTGTAGAGTCCTACTTTCGAAAAACAGGGAGGTACTCCAAGCCATCTACGCAGATATTTGTTTGCGTGTTGTTCTATCCGCTCAATACGAGATAGGGCAATTTCATAGATTTGCATGGGCCATGAAAGACGGGGTACCAATCCAAATTGATAACACCAGGCTTTCATCTTTCCGGGCAAAAAAGTTTTATTAATTGCCTCAAGTCCTTTTATGGCTGTGTTTTGTAATTCCATCCCCCGATGTCTGTCTGTTAGGGGAATTTCGTAAAGACGTCCTAGACTCTTCACGGGGACTTCTTTTACTGTCGGCACCATATCCTCTCCAATATTAAAGTGGATTTGCCTAACAGAACCTTTAATAATTGATAAACTTCGGCTTTTCTTTGGCTTAATTCTCATTCTTACCCTGGTAAAAAGATCGAAATACAGGTCAAGTAAGCATTTAGCAGCTGTTTTTGAAGGGACAAGGATGGTAATATCGTCCATAAATGCTCTTGATGGGGGGAGAATTATTTGTTTATCAGTTATTACTCCTGTTGTAATGTTAGCAGCACTTCTTAATATAAGTTCCATTGCTAACACAAACAAAAGTGGAGAAATAACGCAGCCCATCATAATGCCGATTTCAAGTGCCTGCCATCTTGTAGTATATTTTTTCATTGTAAATCTCATAAAAGCCGAACGAAAATATTTCATTATAATTTCCCTAATCTTTTCTGGGAGATGGAAATAGTTCAATGCCATATCAATTAATTTGTGGGGAACTGATCCATATGCATTAGCGAGGTCAAGCCAAATTACGTGAAGGTCTGACTTTGTCTTTTTGGCTGACATAATTGATCCCCATATCATTTCTGCATGCTCTAAACAACCAGGAAACCCGGGTATTCCAGCCTTTTGTACTGATGTATCTATATATTCATTGCTCATTATAAAGGATGTCATTCGTTGAGCGATAACACCGAAAAATATTTTCCCTTCAATATTTAAAAGTGATATTGGACGAAAATTTGCAATTCATCTCCTTTGGTATCCAAATGCCATTAGCAAGGCACCATTCTTGTGGCACAATACCTTGCTTCCAAATTTTCTGAAGGAGACCAGTTAATATTTTGAGAACACGAGGACAGTTTTTATATAATTTATATGATATTCCATTAATTCCTGGGGCACTACCAGCTCGCGCCTTACGTACGAAATCAAGGACTTCTCCAAATTTAATATGTTGGATATCAAATTGAAATATTGGATCCTTTAGTATTGGTAGGTTATCCATGGAAGAAATTGGCATATTACTCAATTTATCTGTATATGTTTTTTGTAAATGGTCCTCGATTTCCTCCTGTGATACATCAAGTTGGCCACTTTTTGATTCAACGAACAGTTTTTTAGCAAATCCATATGGGTTCGTATAAAATGATTTCCGGGCCTGGCGTTTTTTCTTTCGATTCTTCCGTTGGTTTTCCGCTCTTGATATTTTCAGAATTTCTTGTTTGATGTTATTTAAGAGAATTAATATTCCCTCTTTTTCATGCAAAGGGGATTCTTTCAGACGGCGTTTTAATAACCGTTGTTCGGATCTTAATTTCCCCTTTTGCATTTGTCGTCTGTTTGGTTTTTTAAATGCGTTCTCTCTTCTGTTTGGTTCTATGCCAAATCTGTCAAAACAAACGTTATATACGATGTTGCAAAATATGCCCGTTTGTTTTTCAATGGGACCCTTAAGGTGAATCGGTAGTAAAAATGAAAGCTCTTCATCAAGATTTGACCAAAGAGTTTTCACTTATGTGCAATACCCTTGAAAAATGTATGAATCCATCTCTCCCCCGCCCCAGTTATGAGTAAAATACCAGAACTTACTGGGTCCTATAGCATTGGATGGTAACTATTCTAGGAGAAAGGAACACTGAATTCAAAAGTAATTCTAATATCATAACGTATGTATATATACGGCTAGGGACCGCTTCTGAATCAAAATTCCCTCTGGAATTTCTAATATAAACTTACAGGTCCGAATGACTCTTGGTCGGTTTACGTTCAGATGTAGCGGTTTCGTTTGTCCGAGACTGATCAACCAACCTTCTAAATGCCGCAAAAGGTAGAGGCACTTCGCTCATTGCACTACCGAGGGAAGGTCAGTAGGTATTGACGCCAAAGTGACATTAGACATGGACAGTTTTTACCCTTTGGCCCATTGATAGACGTATGGATGCCCCGCATTAAACTAGCCATATATCACATCCTGCCAACACACGAATGTGAATAAAGAATATCTGGAAAAAATTATGACTGAAGGACGTTGTAAAATGATTCGACTGAAATGTTGTGGAAGCACCATTAACAACACAAAGAAAGAGTTTACTTGTACTGAAAGTTAATGGTTCAAAGTTCAAGAGAATACCGTTTAGCTTAACAAAACAATCTAGTGCTATAAACTTAGCATCTACTTAACAGCAACGGAACACTAAACGCAACATCAATTACTTTATAATTAAGTGAGAGTTCAGTGAGTGGTTGGGTAAGCCAGCAATAAAAAATGAAAAAAAATGTTTGAAGAGTACATTAAATAAATAAACACTTCAGCTAATTCAAGCTTTTTCTCTTTTTAATGCACTTTTGTAAAAAGAAGAAAAAATTATCACTTATGTAAAAATGTGGTTGTTTCTGTTTAGCGGCATATCAACCCGTACGGATTATCCCGTACGGATTATCCCGTACGGATTATTTAATGCTGAAATCTAAATATGAAAATTCAAACTTTATAATTCAAGCGAATAACATTATTTCATGATGAGATTATTTGTTTACCAAATAAACCTATAAAATCAAATAAGGATTGAAAACTTACAAGATATGGCATTAAGCATAACATTTTTTGTTTTGTATTTTGAGGATGTATTCCATGTTTTCCGATTTAATATAAAATGTATTGTTGGCACTGTTGTATATTTTTTCAGTTTGTGTGGAATTTTGCCTGGAAGAGTATTCGCATTGTTGTTGCAAGATTTGAAAAAAAAATGGATGTTATTCTAAAATGTCAGAGAGTGCAAAGAAAGACCCGGGTACAGGCTAGATTTTGTTTTGACGACAGAGTTAGCACTCGAGATATGCGCGGAACGCACCTGAGGTATCAGGTGTCAATGAGGTTCGCCTATTTAAGTGAAGTCACATAGCAGCAATTGGCATTAGTATATGTTAAAATTAAAAATCAATTATCATCTCTCTGAAATCTTGTAAAAATCAAAACATTGGAAAAGTATCCCAGGATATCATTGTATGGAAAAAATATATTTAATTATTTACAGATAAAAACTGTCATAATATCTGTGAGGACTTAGAAAAGATATCGCAGTTTTTTATGACAAGAGAAAACACGTTCTTTAATATAAAAAAAATAATCACATCCAAGTTAAAACTTAGCTAAATGACAATCCTTAGCAAATAGCAGTTTACTCCATTACCGATTGTTTAAAGTACAGATTTTACAACTTCTGCCATTTTAATAAAGTGTAATATGCGATTCCCGAATTGAATTTAATATCCAACAGGAACCTTTGATGTAAGAAGAGTTTCTTACTAGTATGTAATAGTCTCAACCTAAGGTTGGAGTAGATAGATCTATCTATCGCCCGGTTCACACTCCACCCACGTCTATTGAACAGGTTAAGCGGCTCATCCCTTGTTCCCTGTTTAGGATGTGGTTTCCGACTTTCTCTTTTCCAATCTTTTCACTATTACGTAGCCCCCTTCACATCAGTGGCGCTACCGCCTTGCTCGGGGTGATACGATTAAAAAAAAAAAGAGATACTAAATACGTTTTATTCCCGGTTACACTGCAGAACGTTAGAAGACCAAGGAATCCCGATTGTTGGCATAGAAAGTAATCCCAAAACCACCAAGCACAGAATCGTGGCTTAAAAGATATTAATGGATACACCAACATAAAGAAGCAAGTGAACCCACTTGAACTTAGGATATACACTCACCAGAGAATCGGATTACAAAAAGTTATATAAACACCCGTGCTACAAGTAGAGAGAAAGAATATCTCATATCTGCGCAAAATGATCGAACGTTCGAAGAAAAACCGAAACCATATACCCTCCATTCAGCCAATGTTAATTTAATGAAGTCTAGAAGTGAATAAACAATGAGTTTATGCATGAAAAAATTTAGTCTCTTATTTTCGTATCTAAAGTAGCATTACATAAACGAGACGGGTGTCTAGAGAGAGATTTCCTTAAGTTTCAATGAATTTTTTGGCAATTAAGACTTTAGAAACGTAACTAAGCGCTGATAGAAACTATCTAAACAACATGTCATTTATGATTGATAATGCAGTTATAATTAAATTGTATATTAGCCAGACATCATCTACTTACTGTTCTTCATCGATATTCAATGATGAAAACCGTGTTTGATGGAAACATAAAATCAGCATAGCTTCCATGTATAGGAGGAGGAAGCAAATTCTGCTACGGCATTTAATAGTTGGAATAACAGAAATTTTTGAGTTTGAGTATTTTTTTTAACGGCATATCAATCTCTGTGAGTTATTTAATGCCAAAAAATGGTGTGGATTTAAGATATTTTTTAATGTTCGGTGATAGTGAGGAGATTGATTTAGTCAGATTTTAATTAAATTTTTTTTGTTTTTATTCATTTTAGAGAACTGAAAATGTTTTCTAGTTTTGTATTCAAAAATATTTTGGTAAGAATAATTTCTTTTTCTTCGAAAATGTGTTATGGCAATACTTTTTTCATCAAAAATATATTGTTGGTAATATTTTTCCTTCAAAAATGTATATTTTTCTATAAAAGTCTATTTTTATGTCTATATTTCTATAAAAGTATATTTTTATACTTTCATAGTGTTTTGACCCCAGTTTGGGAGTCAACTATATGTCCATATCTGGGACCCTAACAGGTGCTATTACTCCTGGTCAGGGTGGACCTGAGAACAGCAGCAATTAAGAGATGGTTCTATTCTCTTCACAATCTCCTAATCAGAGGCCTTACTGCCGGATGCAGTTTACCGTCATGCCCAGGACCAACAGAAACGTGATTCTAAAAAAGTATGCTGAGAATACTATGGACTGACCATGTGAACAATGACAAAGTTTTAGAGAAAATGGAAACAAAAAGGAAACTTATAGTTAACATCAGAAAGGGGGAGTTGAAATTTCTAGGGGACATAATGAGGAAAGGTGGCTTGGAAAATTTGACAGCGTAAAACAGCGCATAACCTACATAAAGAACCTCTGTATATGGATGATGGAACAAGGTTTAGGAGATTTATTAAGAGCTACAAAGTGCAGGAAATAGTGGAGATCCATGGTCAACAACGTTCTGACGGGACATGACACATAGAAGAAAAACTGTGCATAATTAGGTCAATTAATATAAAAGTATATTGATAAAATTCATAGACAATGTATAAATTCATAATTTAATTTGTATGGTTTACATTATTTTCAATTACAATCACAACATGATCTCGGAAAGTTGCGCAATTTTTAATTCCTGAAGCGGCCTTGAGAACATTGATACTGGAGTGGAGGGTCTTTTTGGTAGAGTGTTACAAAATACCCCACACATGTATATTTTTCCATATTTTGAACCGCTTTTTATTTTTATTTCATACTGACTAGCCTGTGTATCTGATATCAAGATATCCTGTGTATATCAAGATATCCTGTATCTGATATCAAGATATCCTGTGTATCTGATATCAAGCAACATCCTGCAATAGTAATTCTGGACAATATCATCGAAAATGAGGACAAAACTGGAAGCAGCGGAAATGTGGTTCTACAGAAAGATGCTGCGGATATCGTGGACTGAGCATACAAGCAACGATGACGTGTTGAAAAGAATGGCAACAAAAATGAAATTAATACTGAGCATCAGGAAGAGACAACTGAAGTTCCTGGGACATGCAATAAGGAAGGAGAGCTTGGAGAACCTGATACTGACTGGCCAGATAGAAGGAAAAAGAGACAGAGGAAAGCAGCGGATAACATATTTGCAAGGCCTGATCAGGTGGATGACGGAGTTGCGAGGTGTAACAGGAGCAAACAAGGATAGAGAGACGTGGAGAACCATGATCGCCTACGTCCTGAAGGGACAGGGCACATAGAAGAAGAAGAACTCAACTGCAACTATTCAGCAAAAATGGGTAAATCTACGTAAAAATCGGCACCCATTTTATTTATTTTTAGATTTCAAAAGGAAACTCAAGATCTGATGAAAAGGGACAGAGAAAAACAGTTTAATGGTTACTTTGATCAAATAACTGTTAACAAAACAAATTGTATTAAGTGAATAAAATAAAATATTCTCTTTTTGAAAACCTATAAACTCAATCAGTCAGTTAAATGCCATATGTGATACACGTTTGAGCGATCATGTCTTTTTCGATCCATAACTGACTGGGCAGAAGATTTTCCAGCAGTAGGTTGCCTTTTCTTTCTGCGGTTGACTGATTGCCAACCAAGACTATAGAATCCAATCTGTCCTGATATTTAACCCATAGCTAGAGTGAAAAGAGATGGTTTAATACCTTCCCCAAGAGTACCTGCGCGTAAGTGAACGCAACAAATTCAACTGGAATTCGTATTCAGCTCTCTTTAAACTCAATGCACATCATAAAATTGGTTTCCGCAACAAGAGCTCAATAATTCCGTCATAACTGAAACCGCCCCGCTATAATTAAACTACCACCACCTTGTAGTCTGAGACACAGTCCGAAAAGAGGAAGCTTCATTTTGACCATTATACAAACTGCCACTGTATAACAAGATGAATGTCTCAAGAGGTGGATGTTGCACTATTTCTGGTATGGTGTCAGACCAATCTGTCATCTCCGTGACTAAATTAATGATAGTTTCCGAACATGTTTTCTGGCACGAAACCCACAAGATTGGATGAATTGTTGGTAGTAGGCCTACAAAATCGTTTATCTTGATTTTTCATCACGAAATCCCTAAGTTGTCAAGAAAAGACAAAGTGACTCAAAGGCATTGATCAGATAATTTTTTATAACATGAGAACGTGCTGGTCAAAATAGATCAGCCTTATTGATTTAGTCTCTTTTATGGATGAGCCAAGTAACTTCTGATGCAAAATACTAATCTGCATGAAAGTTTGTCGTGTTGTGACCCCGGTAAAAAAAAAGAATTCTTTGAAACATCTTTTCAACTGTTTGACTATCATGAATGCACATGTTCCTTCTTTTTAAGTCTTTTTATAGCACCCTGTAAACTTAAGTTTTAACTGTTTTCAATATGGATCAACCCTCATTTATTATTTCAACATTCAGCACAAATTCATCTGTGAATACATACAAACATTTTGTTGGTCCATTTTTTTACAATATATTATATCTCTGTGTAAAATTCTGACTTCAGTTTGTCCGACTGTCACATCTTCGAAAATAGCCATACGTTGACCGATCGAAAGTAAATTTTGGAGAGAAGCGCAAACCGGGTAAGGCTAAACAAAGTGCAGTTGGTTTTACTAGGATGCGTAACTTTGTACAATACATTTTCATTCATTTTTGGATAGAAAATTAAGTTTTATTATTTAACATACAAAATACTCCAACTATTTTCAAAACAATTTAATGATTAAAATAACAAATACTTATTTAATAAAAATGCAATATCACTTTTTGCATATTATTTTTTAAGTTTTTTATTTCATCAATCGGTATGCAAAAGTGAACAAAACGTAGAATCTCTAAATCTCGATAAAAAATGTTAGCGATAACTCCAATGATACTAATTTCTTTATCGTTTCACCCCAAGCAAGGCGGTACCGCCACTGATTCGCAGGGGACTACATAAGAGAGTAAAAGTTTAAGCAGGGGGAGAGCGAAGAGAAAGACGAACCAGTTAAAGAGGGTGTCCGAAAAAGGGCAAGAGCATGATGGGAATACAGGTGTGATGACAGTTGCGAAGATAGAGTGAGAAAGGAACAGAACAAGATACAGGGGGTTATGTATAAAGGACGAGAAAAGAACTGGAGTCAAGTGGATAAGAGATGGGAATTGACATTGCAATTAAATATCTGGAGGTTGTAGCCGTCAGGAAAGCAAGTAAACGAAAGGGAGTTCCACATATAGGAAGTGCGAGAAAAGAAGCTGAGATGTAGAATTGTCGAGAGGATTTCAACACGTAATATTCTTATAATATTCTTTTATATTTTTATTCTATATTCTTATATTATTCTCTTATATTCTCATTCTTATATTCTTATAATCTTCTTTTATCATTTTTTATATTTTTATATTTTTTATCTTGTGTTATATTGTTATATTCTTATTCTATATTCTTATATTATTCTCTTATATTCTCATTCTTATATTCTTATAATCTTCTTTTATATTTTTTATATTTTTATATTTTTATCTTGTGGTATATTGTTATATTCTTATTCTATATTCTTATATTATTCGCTTATATTCTCATTCTTATATTCTTATAATCTTCGTTTATATTTTTTATATTTTATATTTTTTATCTTGTGTTATATTGTTATATTCTTGTTCTATATTCTTATATTATTCGCTTATATTCTCATTTTAATCTTCTTTTATATTTTTATATTTTTTATCTTGTGTTATATTTTTATTCTATATTCTTATATTATTCGCTTATATTCTCATTCTTATATTCTTATAATTTTCTTTTATATTTTTTTATATTTTTATATTTCCTATCTTGTGTTATATTGTTATATTCTGATTCTATATTCTTATATTATTCTCTTTTATTCTCATTCTATATTCTTATATTATTCGTTCATATTCTCATTCTTATATTCTTATAATCTCATTTTATATTTTTTACATATTTATATTTCCTATCTTGTGTTATATTGTTATATTCTGATTCTATATTCTTATATTATACGCTTATATTCTCATTCTTATATTCTTATAATCTTCTTTTATATTTTTTTATATTTTTATATTTTTTATCTTGTGTTATATTGTTATATTCTTGTTCTATATGCTTATATTATTCGCTTATATTCTCATTCTTATATTCTTATAATCTTCGTTTATATTTTTTATATTTTTATATTTTTTATCTTGTGTTATATTGTTATATTCTTATTCTATATTCTTATATTATTCGCTTATATTCTCATTCTTATATTCTTATAATCTTCGTTTATATTTTTTATATTTTATATTTTTTATCTTGTGTTATATTGTTATATTCTTGTTCTATATTCTTATATTATTCGCTTATATTCTCATTCTTATATTCTTTTAATCTTCTTTTATATTTTTATATTTTATATCTTGTGTTATATTGTTATATTCTTATTCTATATTCTTATATTATTCGCTTATATTCACATTCTTATATTCTTATAATCTTGTTTTATATTTTTTTTTATTTTTATATTTTTTATCTTGTGTTATATTGTTATATTCTTATTCTATATTCTCATATTATTCGCTTATATTCTCATTCTTATATTCTTATAATCTTCTTTTATATTTTTTTATATTTTTATATTTTTTATCTTGTGTTATATTTTTATTCTATATTCTTATATTATTCGCTTATATTCTCATTCTTATATTCTTATAATTTTCTTTTATATTTTTTTATATTTTTATATTTCCTATCTTGTGTTATATTGTTATATTCTGATTCTATATTCTTATATTATTCTCTTTTATTCTCATTCTATATTCTTATATTATTCGTTCATATTCTCATTCTTATATTCTTATAATCTCATTTTATATTTTTTACATTTTTATATTTCCTATCTTGTGTTATATTGTTATATTCTGATTCTATATTCTTATATTATACGCTTATATTCTCATTCTTATATTCTTATAATCTTCTTTTATATTTTTTTATATTTTTATATTTTTTATCTTGTGTTATATTGTTATATTTTTATTCTATATTCTTATATTATTCGCTTATATTCTCATTCTTATATTCTTATAATCTTCTTTTATATTTTTTTATATTTTTATATTTTTTATCTTGTGTTATATTGCTATATTATTATTCTATATTCTTATATTATTCGCTTATATTCTCATTCTTATATTCTTATATTCTTCTTTTATATTTTTTTATATTTTTATATTTTTTATCTTGTGTTATATTGTTATATTTTTATTCTATATTCTTATATTATTCTCTTATATTCTCATTCTTATATTCTTATAATCTTCTTTTATATTTTTTTATATTTTTATATTTTTTATCTTGTGTTATATTGTTATATTCTTATTGTATATTCTTATATTATTCTCTTATATTCTCATTCTTATATTCTTATAATCTTCTTTTATATTTTTTATATTTTTATATTTTTTCTTGTGGTATATTGTTATATTCTTATTCTATATTCTTATATTATTCTCTTTTATTCTCATTCTATATTCTTATATTATTCGCTCATATTCTCATTCTTATATTCTTATAATCTCATTTTGTATTTTTTACATTTTTATATTTCCTATCTTGTGTTATATTGTTATATTCTTATTCTATATTCTTATATTAAACGCTTATATTCTCATTCTTATATTCTTATAATCTTCGTTTATATTTTTTTATATTTTTATATTTTTTATCTTGTGTTATATTGTTATATTCTTGTTCTATATTCTTATATTATTCGCTTATATTCTCATTCTTATATTCTTTTAATCTTCTTTTATATTTTTATATTTTTATCTTGTGTTATATTGTTATATTCTTATTCTATATTCTTATATTATTCTCTTATATTCTCATTCTTATATTCTTATAATCTTCTTTTATATTTTTTTATATTTTTATATTTTTTATCTTGTGTTATATTGTTATATTCTTATTCTATATTCTCATATTATTCTCTTATATTCTCATTCTTATATTCTTATAATCTTCTTTTATATTTTTTATATATTTATATTTTTTATCTTGTGTTATATTGTTATATTCTTATTCTATATCCTTATATTATTCGCTTATATTCTCATTCTTATATTCTTATAATCTTTTCTCATGTTCGTTTTTTTTTTAATTTCTCTACTTTCTGTTCTTTACTCATTGCAGAGAGCATGCATTGAAATCAAACTTTTATGTGAAGTCGATTTCGTTCTGGTACAAGATCCAAAATTAATGCCATTATTCCTGTCGTCATTCTTCTAGAAGAATTGTGAGGGATGTGAGTGAGTTGAGTCGGGTAAGGATGATTTGAGGTCATATGTCATAAGTCCATAACTGTCAAATTCTGCAGTCACAGTATTTGTTCCCAAATGACGGGATTACTTTTAGTTATTACTATATCAACTTGACTGATTGTCATTTTAGACATGACATCTCAAGATATTGTACGCGCTACTATTCACAAACACACACACGGAGGCATACGCACAATTGAACAAAAGCATACATACATACATATATGTGTGTGTGTGTCAGTGTGTGTGTGTGTGTGTGTGTGTGTGTGTGTGTGTGTGTGTGTGTGTGTGCATTTCAAAAGATATTTTCTGTTCGAAAGTGACGTGTTAAAATGAGTATTCCGAAATATTTAATAGAATCTATATACAATAATGAGTTGACCCCAGGAGAAACTCGGTGAAAACACTCTCTGACAGGCTAATTTAAACAAAGAGTTGCTGCCTCTTATATAGGATCGATAAATAGTCGCCATCTTATATTTTCAATTCCGCGCATGCGCTTTGTTTGTTTGTTTTTTAATTTTGTCGACTGCACAGTATAGTAGGGTCAGTTGGGTACTGTCTGTAAGAAAAAAACACCATAACGCAATTCACTCCGCCAGAAATTTGGAAACGGCATGCTGTACTGCTTGGCATTTGCACCGGAAGCTCTAATAACGAACATTTCTTAGTGTTTGGATATCAATCCGAGGACAGGGCAGAGGAATCAGAAAGAGTTGGATGAGTTTAATGGTAATTACGAAGGTGTTTGGATTGATCACGAGTAATGGCTACGTTATGCTTCAATTCATCTGATCGCAGTGCTTTAGGCTCAACTACTTTGAGAAGGTAGTGCTGCCCTGGGTCAAGAGGGTGGCTGTTGGAAGAATATAAAAATATAAGAAAATAATATAAAAGAAGAATTTAAGAACATAAGAGCAATTTGAGAATATAAACGAAGAAGTAAAAGCGTGTTTCTACTACGTAGATGCAAATGTTCATCATACTTTTCAGTTTGCATTTTTCAAAAAGAAGAATACTAGAGATTTTCAAAAAATGCCACAAATAGATACAGTTTGACAACGCCAAATGGCTCTTACACATTTTTAAATAGTATGTCCCTTATTTTATTTTTATAAATTCTGTTTTCTTATCTGTGAATTTCCATGACTTCTTGAAATTAAAGTGGAGGGGTTTACTGCTACCTTCTCTGCGACTTTGAGTCTAGAGCATTTCTTCTCCTAGAACGACTCCCAAATAAAGGATAAATACCGCGGTTTGTGCAGCTGTTTAATACATAATTGACACAAGACGATATGAATGCGTCAGTCAGTCAGTTAGTTAAGTGCCATACGTGATACACGGTTGGGCGATCATGTCTCTTTTGAGACATTACTGACTGGGCAGAAGATTATCTCGCGGTAGTTTGCCATTGCTTTCCGCGGTAGACTGGTTGCCAGCCAAGGCTATAGAACCCAATCTGTCCTGCTATTTAACCCATAACTGGAAGGAAGAGACGGATTAATACCTTTTCCAAGAGTATTTGCGCGTTAGTAACTCGGCTCCCCGATTTCTCGTTCCGAGTCGATATCCACTGCACCACTCACGCACATATGAATGCGTACCTTTCCCAAATCAAAAGTAACCAGAACAGACTAAACAGCAAATTAAACTCGGCTGATATCACTTTCCGCGTCGATTACGATAATCGTTACGATAACCGCACCGTCTTCTATTTGATGTGTCCCTTCAGAACGTGAGCGATCATGGCTCTCCACAATTTCTGTTCTTTCTATCACTTGGTAAATATTGTCTTTTCGATATCTCTCCTAATTCATCTTCTACTAACCATTAACACAAACTCGTTAGGTAGCTTAAACGCTGTTTTCCTCTATCCCTCTTTCTATCAATATGTGCTGAGAGTGTCAAATTTCCTAAACCTTCTTTCCTCATTATGAACCCTAGAAATTTCAGCTGTCTATTTTTTATGTTAACTATATAACTTTTTTTGGTTCTATTACCTCTAAAACTTCGCTATTGCTCACGTGTTTAGTCAATGGTATTCTCAGCATCCTTCTGTAGAGACACATCTGTTGCTTTAACTCTCCTCTTCATATTTATGAGATTGTCCAGCATTCACTACGATGGAAGAAAATGATATTACATAAAATTAGTTATTAATTTTCTTTGTTCTGTTTTTCTAACATGATTTTTCTTTTTCTTAATATTTTATATTGCTTTTTAAATATATCTTTTGCTATCTCAATTCGCCTTCAGATTTCGGTATCGAAGGGGTAAAAAGCTGTATTATGTTTCACAAAGATTGGGAAAAGCGTGTATAAATTCGTAAAGCGATCAGAACTTTTTTCAGCTATAAAAGTCATTGCTTTATTATTTAATAATGTAACTTTCTTTTTCTTTGAAAAGATGCCCGATAGAATCAAGTAGATCCTCTTAGATATCAAGGTTATAACTCATATAACAAATACAAAAAAATGTAAGAAAACCACAGACTGCGTTTATTGACAGAAATAGAGAGAATCAAAGAGACGGGAAAAGGGATAAGCTTAGAGTTATATGCAAGTGAGATGAATTGATTAAAAAAAAAAACAAGTCTATGAAAAGGAGATAAAAACAATAGAAAGTAACAGAATATAGAGTTATTGTAGATTTTACACCTTAAAATTGCAACTCTTAGCACAGAACTTATAGGCCCTACGCTTAAGAATACCAAGTGCTATAATCTTGGATGTGCGGGTGTTGTGATTGATAATGGCTCGGAATTGTTCATCGGAGAATCGAATTCCAATTCAAGATGGGTTCGTTATGTTCACTTATAATACCCTTGTGAAGGGTATGCATCCGCCGCTTCTTCACCACCCCCAGGTACTTCTGAAGATTGAGCGAGCTTGGCATTCGCCTTGTGTATCACGTGATCAACTTGCTGTAGTTGTTGTCGAAGAAGTCAGGAGAACTCCCACTCTTTTTCCTCCAGCTGTGAGTTAATTATTAAGATTTCTATCACTAAATCGATATTACCTCAAAGAAAAATCTTACAATCTAAAAACAAGTATTTCTGGCTTTAAATAGCCTGCAAAGGGTTGATAATTCGTACAACGTGAATCAATCAAATTCAGTGAACGTTGATGATTTCAGTGCGAGAATCATTAATAGTTTTATTACGTCAGTTAATAAAAATTTCTATTACCTCTTCTTCCTTTTCCACTATAAATGAAAATCACTAATAGTTTTATTACGCCAGTTAATAAAGATTTCTATTACGTCTTCTTCCTTTTCCACTATAAATGAAAATCACTAATAGTTTTATTACGCCAGTTAATAAAGATTTCTATTACGTCTTCTTCCTTTTCCACTATAAATGAAAATCACTAATAGTTTTATTACGCCAGTTAATAAAGATTTCTATTACGTCTTCTTCCTTTTCCACTATAAATGAAAATCACTAATAGTTTTATTACGTCAGTTAATAAAGATTTCTATTACGACTTCTTCCTTTTCCACTATAAATAAAAATCACTAATAGTTTTATTACGCCAGTTAATAAAGATTTCTATTACGTCTTCTTCCTTTTCCACTATAAATGAAAATCACTAATAGTTTTATTACGCCAGTTAATAAAGATTTCTTTTATTACGTCTTCTTCCTTTTCCACCTATAAATGAAAATCACTAATAGTTTTATTACGCCAGTTAATAAAGATTTCTATTACGTCTTCTTCCTTTTCCACTATAAATGAAAATCACTAATAGTTTTATTACGCCAGTTAATAAAGATTTCTATTACCTCTTCTTCCTTTTCCACTATAAATGAAAATCACTAATAGTTTTATTACGCCAGTTAATAAAGATTTCTATTACGTCTTCTTCCTTTTCCACTATAAATGAAAATCACTAATAGTTTTATTACGCCAGTTAATAAAGATTTCTATTACCTCTTCTTCCTTTTCCACTATAAATGAAAATCACTAATAGTTTTATTACGCCAGTTAATAAAGATTTCTATTACGTCTTCTTCCTTTTCCACTATAAATGAAAATCACTAACAGTTTTATTACGCCAGTTAATAAAGATTTCTATTACGTCTTCTTCCTTTTCCACTATAAATGAAAATCACTAATAGTTTTATTACGCCAGTTAATAAAGATTTCTATTACGTCTTCTTCTTTTTCCACTATAAATGAAAATCACTAATAGTTTTATTACGCCAGTTAATAAAGTTTTCTATTACGTCTTCTTCCTTTTCCACTATAAATGAAAATCACTAATAGTTTTATTACGCCAGTTAATAAAGATTTCTATTACGTCTTCTTCCTTTTCCACTATAAATGAAAATCACTAACAGTTTTATTACGCCAGTTAATAAAGATTTCTATTACGTCTTCTTCCTTTTCCACTATAAATGAAAATCACTAATAGTTTTATTACGCCAGTTAATAAAGATTTCTATTACGTCTTCTTCCTTTTCCACTATAAATGAAAATCACTAATAGTTTTATTACGTCAGTTAATAAAGATTTCTATTACGACTTCTTCCTTTTCCACTATAAATGAAAATCACTAATAGTTTTATTACGCCAGTTAATAAAGATTTCTATTACGTCTTCTTCCTTTTCCACTATAAATGAAAATCAGTAATAGTTTTATTACGCCAGTTAATAAAGATTTCTATTACGTCTTCTTCCTTTTCCACTATAAATGAAAATCACTAACAGTTTTATTACGCCAGTTAATAAAGATTTCTATTACGTCTTCTTCCTTTTCCACTATAAATGAAAATCACTAATAGTTTTATTACGCCAGTTAATAAAGATTTCTATTATGTCTTCTTCCTTTTCCACTATAAATGAAAATCACTAATAGTTTTATTACGTCAGTTAATAAAGATTTCTATTACGACTTCTTCCTTTTCCACTATAAATGAAAATCACTAATAGTTTTATTACGCCAGTTAATAAAGATTTCTATTACGTCTTCTTCCTTTTCCACTATAAATGAAAATCACTAATAGTTTTATTACGCCAGTTAATAAAGATTTCTATTACGTCTTCTTCCTTTTCCACTATAAATGAAAATCACTAATAGTTTTATTACGCCAGTTAATAAAGATTTCTATTACGTCTTCTTCCTTTTCCACTATAAATGAAAATCACTAATAGTTTTATTACGCCAGTTAATAAAGATTTCTATTACGTCTTCTTCCTTTTCCACTATACAATGTCTGAGGCCAAATATAAGTAAGAAGGCACGACGTTGAAAACTCTTTTTTCTTTGTTAATAAGAAGGTATAGAAAAGAATATTCTTACATAAACCCTCTTATTAGTAAGATAATACTGATTCATAAATTTCCCAATGGTATTTGTACGAAAGCAAATGCACCTACTTCGCTGGATTTTGAAATTGCCATCCCTTAGCAGTCTGTTTTACTATTTTTGTAGATATTTATATTTAAATTAAAACATGTTTAACCTATGTGTTTCCAAATGAGAAAACTGATTGGGCACTCAATAAAACTGTTGAATTTCTAGAGGTACTGTCGCTAAAATCATGTTGACATTCCAAAATTAGCATAAAACCAACTCTGGAAAGCAAAGCAAACAGAGAAGAACCACAGAATATTAAGGTAGTTCCTTTTTGTGCACCTAGTTAATGGGAATGGATGTGATCCCTAGCCTGTCCCCGGCTATCTTTTGTTATGATCCAGGTCGAGATTCCCATTTTCCCTCGTTTTTATTTTTGTCCCGTTTTATCTCGTCTGGGTCAGGATTATATTCTCCCCATCCATTTTATTTTCTCCTCTCCACTCCCTGTAGAAAGAGTGCCTCTTGATTTTGTCCTATAGGCAGAATACAGCGGCCTCTTTGTTTTGTGGGTTGGTTGGGTCTAACTAACATCATGATTTCTGTTTGTATCTTTTGTTTAAACAAAAAAATCTTTTGTTTTGGGCATTTATGTCATGCCCCTCCCCACATTTCGTGATATATTTTTAAATATATTTTTGTATCTATTATTCATAATAAAATTTTTATGCTCATTTGGGATTTTTATGTCCCTGGTATGTTTGAAGTATTTTGGTTTATGATGATGGAAACGTGCTTGTAGTGGATGAGAAAATTATAAAGTATGTTTGGGTCGTGAGTGGGATTAGCTAGGTATAGGATAGGTACTGAAGACCAGGGATGTGCGTTGTGGTACAGTGGATATCGGCTCGGAACGAGAAACCGGGGAGCCGAGTTCGAATTCCAGCTGAATCCATTATATTCACTTACGCGCAAATACCCTTGGGAAAGGTATTAATCCGTCTCTTCCTTCCAGTTATGGGTTAAATAGCAGGACAGATTGGGTTCTATAGCCTTGGTCGGCAACCAGTCTACCGCAGAAAGCAATGGCAACCTACTGCGGGATAATCTTCTGCCCAGTCAGTCATGTCTCTTTCGAGACATGATCGCCCAATCGTGTATCACGTATGGCACTTGACTGACTGAAGACCAACTGAGTTTTTGGTCCCCTCCCCCAAATTGGTCTTGTGCTACAAATGTATTATTTACAATATATACAATAAATAAAGAGAAGGACCACAAAATAGGAAATGCATTGTGTCTAAAAGTATCGAACTATAACCAGACAAGTGAGAGCAGAGATAAACCAACTCCATGCCAAATACGTGACATTCAAAACAGTTCGTCGTGAGCGACATAATGCTAGATATCACAGGAAGGCTGCAAATGCTAAACCTTTCAAGCGAAAAAAAAGCTTCTGGACTATCAGAAGTGGTCAAAGGCTCAATTAAACAATTTTCGAATATGCCATTTCCCTCTTCGAGTGAGTTTATGCCTGCACACAGTCCCAAGAATCCTCAACCCTGACACTTTGGCCTTTATCGTAAAGCTTGGTGATAACTCTGATTTAAACAGCCATATCACAGAATTCTCTTGTCGCTGGTGTTGAGCTACATGGTAGAGTTAATGCCAAAGAGAATTTGAATTTTCATGTCCATGTTCTAGATGTGCATTGTGGTGTACCACAACTAATAACGAAAATAATCCTTCTAAAAATAATTTCGACTGCCGAAAAAAAAACTGAATGGTCAGTGCATGTCCTAAAGTATTGTTTATAGAGCTCGAATTCATTTGGATGATAATGATGTTAAATTTAACTTTGGAAGTACTTTTAACTTGTGGAAGATAAGATTTAATAACCATATGTTGTTTTTAAACAACAGTAAACACAGCAAAAGTACTGTTTTATCCATACATTATTGGAAATTAAAAAAACAACAGTAATAACCCAATGATTACCTGGAATATCGTAGCTAAGTCCAAATATTACAGTGGAAAAGGAGATAAATTTAATCTATGCCTTTAAAAAATTGTCATCTTAATCCATATTAAGAATCCAAATTTGCTTAATAAAAGTCATTTAATGACTACATGCTGCCATAAAAAATACTTAAATTCTTAAACCCAAATTGATACAGATCCCTCTTTACGTTTGCCTATTTCTTTCTTTCTTTCTCTCGCAATATTACTTTTAACAATTATGAATTAAACCCTTTTTATTTTTGCTCCTTACATTTTAAATTCTTAATTCTAGATTTTACCTAATTTTTCTTTTCATTTCTATTTTATCTTATTTTATTTTGTCTTACTTTTATTGTTATCTAAAATTTTAAAATTTGAATTTTTCCTACATTTCTTATGTACATATAATATTTGAATATTTAAATTTTTAAATTTTTCATGATTTACGCCCCTTTGATTTCTTCTTTCTGCATGCTATTATTTTTTTATTTTTATAATAATTTTAATTTTATTTTAATTCCAAATTTTAAATTTAAATTTTAAATTTTTATCTACGTGTAATTTATGTTATTAAAAAAGCAGTAACATAACTTTATAAGATTAATTCCCATGAACATCAAGTGAACTTAAATTCAAATCTAGTAAACCGTCAGTTTGAAATGTGCACCTGATGATTGCACAACGCATGAAACTCCGAATCGTGCCATAGACGTAGGGTAATATGTATATTTATTAATATATATAATACAGCTCTGTTCATACATTGAGCACTGTTTTTTTTTTTTTAATCGTATCACCCCGAGCAAGGCGGTAACGCCACTGATGTGCAGGGGGCTACGTAATAGTGAAAAGATTGGAAAAGAGAAAGCCGGAAACTACATCCTAAACAGGGAACAAGTGATGAGCATCTTAACCTGTTCAATAGACGTGGGTGGAGTGTGAACCGGGCGATAGATAGATCTATCTACTCCAATGCTTTTATTTGTTATAGTTTTGTTTTGTTATAGTTTCTTAAGATTAACCTGAATAACAATAGTATACATATGTACATCCCCCTCATATGTATATTTATTAATTAACGTCACTATATATATATATATATATATATATATATATATATATATATATATATATATAATAGAACCTAATGAGCCAGACGAACCTACCTAGGTTCCTCCTAAAAGGATCGTCAGGGAAAGCTGGCTAAAGATGTAAAGTAAAAAAAACGACATATAAAAAGGTAACTAAGACAAGGCCACGTGACCAGGAAATCAAAGAAACTACATAACACAAGGGAGGGGAGTTACAATTTTATTACTTTTAATTTTTAATTTTTAATTTTCAAGGTGAGGGGTAAAAGACAAAGACAAAGACAAAAACTTGAATACTGTTGCCATAGTCTGGTATTTCTGACGTACATCTCGAGATTTTTTCAAAGCAGAGTCTTTAATGTAACTAAACCTGTCCATGCATCTCGACGTCGAACACTTTCTCGACCATGTGAAGTGGTTTTCGTCTGTCATTTCTAGAAATATTTTCATGGCATCTGCACTGACGAGCTTTTTTTTCTCTGGTACCTCGACTACATTATTTTAAGCATGTTACTAGATTAGCAACTAGGTCTAACTGTTTTACTGATTAACTATCTAGATACAAACGCCACTTCTACTCTAACAGATCCTTTTCTCGCACTTCTCGCCTGTTGAAATCCTTTCCAACGTCTTTTTCCCTGATAAATGCAATCCTCAAAAGTTTAAATGCAACCTCAATCGGCATCTTCTGTCTCTTGAACCCTGTTCTTTTTTGTCATTTCCTCAGTCCTTACTCTCCACTAAAATCTTTTCATTTTCTTTCACTCTTTTTTTTTTAATTTTGTAATCTCCTGCATTCTAGTGATATTATCGTCTAGGTTGGGCTGAAATATATAAATAATATATATATATATATATATATATATATATATATATATATATGTGTGTGTGTGTGTGTGTGTGTGTGTGTAAGGTATGCTATATTTATGGCTTAATGTGTTTAATATCAGAGATAGAGCGTAGGCAAATATAAAAGTGAACATTGAAGTCAAACCCACAAGTGACAGGCTATTTTATGTTAAATGCAATCGTCAAGCAACATGCGTTGTGCCCGACTTTTTCTATTTACAGGTCAGTGGTGTATTCTGGGTAATTTCTTGCATTGTGAATAGTCTCTCATGTTATTCTAACAGTTATTTTAGGGGGCGTGATTTTTTTTAATTTGTTTATTATCTACTTTATTCATTTATTTGTTTGAATTAATTTATTTTACTTGCTTTTTTTATCTATTTCTTTATTCTTATTTATTCTTGTTCGTTTTCAGTTTTCTATTTTTAAGTAGAGTAGTAAAAATTTGTTTTTGTGTCTGCATTTTGAGATGAGTTCTGATCGTTTATTTAGTAGTTTGTTTTGGTCTCGGGATGTAATTGTAGCTATTTTTCCTCCAGGCAGAGTTTGTAGTTTTTGGCTTAATTGTTGTATGCTGATGTTCTTTTCCTTATTTTCCATGTTATTTTTAGTGCGATTTGTTTTTGTTTTTAATCTTCCAGTTAAGTTTAGGAAGCATTGTGCTGGCTGCGTATTTACTATTTGTAAAGGATATGTTATGTACTTAATTTCTTTGTTTTAAGACTCCTTCAGTTACTCATCTGTACATTTTTACTTCGTTATCTTCTAATTTTAGAAACTCCAGTTGTAGGTGGTGTCAGAAAAAGGGCAAGAGAAGGATGGGAACACAGGCGTGAAGACAGTTACGAAGGTAGAGAGAAAGGGAAAAAAAGATACAAGGGATGATGTACAAAGGACGAGAGAAGGACTGGAGTCAAGTGGATAAGAGGTGAGAATTGACATTGAATTTAAATTTCTGGAGGTTGTAGCCATCAGGAAAGCAAGTATACTGTAGGAAGTTCTACTAGCGGCAAGTGAAAGAAAAGAAGCTGATAGAGAAGAATTGCCGGCTGCATTTGGTAGGTTTAACTGTAAAACGGTGTGACCTTGTTGCCAGTCTGATTGCTCGTATAAATTCTTGTGGAGGGGGTGGCTAAGTTCGTCGGAGCAGATTTCACAATCGGCAACCCTGTTATGTCTTAGTGGCTTTATTGCCTTGCTGGGGGCGAATGGATAAAAAAAAAAACAAGGAAAAAATTTTATTCTCGTTTCTGAATTGCTTGTAAGTGGTAAATGGCATGGACTTGTCGATGCAAATTTATCAAGTGCGCGAGTTCATGGGTTACACACGAAAATACCAAAGTCGGTTGAATTTTAGATTTCTCATTTTGCTAAGTTCACCATAAAAAAACGTACGCTTTAAAAAAAATAAAATCCATCCATCGTGTAATCTGCCCCAAACAGAACTTAAATTTTTTTCCGATCGATGCCGCTTACTTAACGGTCGTAGAAGTAAAAACGACATAAGCGTTGCGAAACAAAACAAAAAATAAAATGGAAGAGAGTAAAAAGAATATAAAGACAATGCTATATCCCATAAAATCGAGCAATTTTAAAATTGTTTTAACCACCGATCTCTTAAAAAAGAACGCAGCGAAATTTCTTTATTTTGAATTCTTTCTATTTTACAATTGTTTGACTAACTTTGTTCTTCAATATTTTTTCAGATAACTTTGAATACGGAAATGCAATACCTTATCCTAAATTCTGACAACAGAAAACAATGAATACAGATCGATATTTTTTCCATGGAAAAAATATTATTTTTTGCTTGTTTGTTTTTTTTTCTTTTGTTTTTGTCTTAATGCTTTTACAAATAAAATTTGCCCGTCATTTTGTTATTTAAGTTCACCGTTTCCTTTACCATTGCACAAATAAACTGTAATATTATTTCTAGATTTACTTTAAACCCTCATCGTCTATTTCTTCTTCGCTTCATTTATCAATGGAAAAATAAACTTTAATATGTTTTGTATTCATTTATCGAACTAAGTGTGAACATTTATAATATACATCGCAAAATCATGGCTATCCCCTCTCCCTACATAAATGTCTTAATTTTACAAATCTGAAATTTTAAAATTTAGAAAAGTTTTTAGTCCCGAGAGTTTCAGATAAGTATATAACAAATTCGTACCAAATTGATATCTGTGTTGAGGAAATCCACCATTTTTACATGTGACTTCCTTATTAGTTCGATTTTATTTTCCTTTTTTTGACATTTCTCCTTAAAAATAAAAAAAAAACTTCATTCTGACACTTTGTTTAGAATCCTAAACACCTTAGTTAATTATTCATCATTTGACTTACTACCATACGCCAAAAATATCAAAATTACTTGTCTTACTTCAATCTTCCCGTTTAAATAAATAACAGTCTTTCAAAGCCAGCTTGATGATTAAAAAAATTGCGTAATTTCTCTAACGCCAAGTTATATGAGGTCACAAAAATATCCCTAACTTCGGTAAGCAATACGCAACTATCTCTCTCTACCTTCAAACTAAACTAGTTTTCGTCTTTGTATATTCAAAGATATATACATTAGGTGTTGCTGAAATGTTCTTTGTCCGACTATGAAGGTATTCAAAAAACACATTCTGATATTTGATTATTCCGACATCTCTTCGTGATAACATGATGTGGTAGATGTGTATATCTTTCTGGTTTCAGTAGATATTCAGAATTTGGAATGATGACTTCAAAAGTAAATAGGTTCTAGAACTACACACTCTTTTTACTACGGATACAATATGACCCTAAGTTAGTTTAAACTAACCTAAGTAAGGAGAAAGACATAAATCTATCTCTATTTTCCACAATGGTAATATTAGCTGTTTCCTTATAAGGAAACATTCGGCATTCATTGGCAAAGTGCTAATCGAGTTCTGATTTCCTTGACTCCAGGATCAATGAGTTTAGATCAGAGTGTAGTATCTTTACTCTTCGTGTCTAATGGTAATGTTAATATTAGCCGTTTCCATTTAAGAAAACATCCGATATTCATTGACCGAGCAGCCAGTACTGTCGGTTAGAATTTATAAAATATTTCTCTTAAAACATTTTTTTAAATTTCTCAAGTTCATTGACTGTTAACACTCTTTTCTGCTTTGATAGGGGTTTCCTCCCTAAACTTTTATTTGGAGTAATATGAAAGATTTTGATTATGTCATTATTTATCTCTTGCATGCGATATGGATTTTAGTTATTGGTGTTGTTGAAAGGCAAGTGATGTCGTTTCTGTTATTTAGTCAGTCAGTCAAGTGCCATACATGAAACACACTTGGGTGATCATGTCTCGAAAGAGACATGACTGACTGAGCAGAAAATTATCCCGCAGTAGGTTGCCATTGCTTTCTGCGGTAGACTGATTGCCAGCCAAGGCTATAGAACCCAATCTGTCCTGTTATTTGACTCATAGCTAAAGAGGGACGAGGTGTATTATATTAAGTAGTAATTATTGGGGGGTAAAGTTTATTACTTCATAACAATAAAAAAACTGACCCCCCACTTTATGCCCGATAGAAGCCTTAATCATGTTTTCAACTATTATATTCAGTCAGTCTGTTAAGTGCCATACGTGAAACACGCTTGAGTGATCATCTCTCGAAAGAGACATGACTGACTGGGCAGAAGATGATCCCACAGTAAGTTGCCATTGCTTTATGCGGTAGACTGATTGCCAGCCAAGGCTATAGAACCCAATCTGTTCTGTTATTTAACCCATAACTGAAGGGCAGAGACGGATTAATACCTTTCTCAAGGGTATTTGAGCGTAAATGAATGCAATGAATCCAACCGGAATTCGAACTCGGCTCCCCGATTTCTCGTTCCGAGCCGATATCCACTGTACCACAACGCACATCCTGTTATTTAGTACAGTTCTTTAATCATGATTCTGTAGTGCCAGTACACAATGTTCGAAGGAGTGTGACCTTCGACAAGAACCCTAAGGTACACTGAACTCTCTAGTCATGTTTGGCATCCATTCTGGGAGAAAGACCATTCTGAATCCATAACCAAGAAGAAAGCAACAATAAACTATTCCACTATCTTTCCCAAGAGGTCATACAAGAAGTCACAGAGAATAAAAAAGTGATTTGTGGAGAGCCATAATCACCTAAGTTTAAGGGAACATGACATTATTTTTTTCTATTAGTCGCTGAGGTCAAAATTAATCTTCAATTAAAAGCAACGAAATTAAACAATTGATCGGTTGAATTCAATTATCTATTTACCCTAATTAAATTTCGTTCTTAAAATTTTCCCCTGTCGGCTAATAATCCAACTTCCATCCTCTCCCTCTCTCTCTCTCTCTCTCTCTCTCTCTCTCTCTCTAACATATTTTTCTCCCTTTTTATTAATTTTGCTTCGTTCGTTTCTGTAAGGCTTGCCACTTTTTCTGCCTTTTTCAATTATATTCACATTAATCTTCGAAACGCGGAATCAATCACATAACCATATTTCATCATGTACATTGTACATGTTTATTTTTCGTTTTAGTTCAAGGACCTAAAATTTAATTAAAATGAAAAACTTGTCACCGATTCAGAACGGGGTCTCTGTGAATAATTCGCCTCCATTGTTTACACTGAAATATTAGATTTGGTAATTATAGAGGATCAGATGCCGTAAATCAAAGTTTGTTTTTTAATTTTCTTTTAGCAAAGTATTATTGAATTAAAATTTAGAAATCTTGCAGAACTTAACCAGGAAAGAGCTCATGTGTACTGCCGAGCAAAATGAAATGTTTATAATATTTTTAGACTAAAATAATCGTTTTATGAACAATCATAGGTAAAAAAAAATCTATCAGGTTTTTAATTTGTAGAGATAAAGAAAATGTTCGTGAAAGTTTCAATTTCTTTAGATTTTCTTTTATTCAATTACAATTTGAAGTCTCTTTACCCACTTACTTACAATTGTCGAATGATACGAAAGGAAGATCTAGAATCATGCAAGAATCCGTGATGGAACTTCAAACCAGTAAGTATAGTTTGAGTTTGGAAAATCAAGTTATGTTGCGGGATCTCCCCTTTTTCTATGATAATGGACTCGACTTGAGTATACATATACTCCTGCCATAGAGAGATCAGCATCCGATCCGAGAGACATCGTACGAGATCCGTAGGTTACCGTAAGATACCGAAGTTACACAGAGAATACTGCATCAGTAGTCATAGTAGCTTTGAGCTCCACTCAGTCAGAATAACATTACACAGCACCCGTCAGTCCGACATGGATATACTAATTCTAGCACGGCTTCACTTCCAAGACTTATATATATATATATTCCTTACTAATCGTATTACTGGATTACTAACCTGCGTTCAAGTTTTTATCGTTACGTTTAATATAACTTATTTTTCTATCTCAAATATCTGCTTTGTTGTTTATTATTTTGTGTGGTTCCTCACCCGGAATCCACAAGTTAGAAATCAGTTTGGTTTGCAGGAGTGTAAAAAGGGTAGACATAGGTTTAGTTTGAACGAAAGTCAAAAGTCAGAAATAGGTTTGGTATGCATGAAAATAAAAAAGGTAGATATGGGTTTGATTTTCAGGTGTGCTAAAAGGGATAACATCATTTTAAACGAGTCAAAAAGGTAGATATCCGTTTGGTTTACAAGAGTTTCAAAGGCTAGACATAGGATTAGTTTGAACGAAATCAAAACGTTAGACATAGGTTTGGTATGCATGAAAATCACAAAGATAGATATGGGTTTGGTTGGCACAACTCAAAAAGGTATCATGTACTTATACAATCAATATATGACCCTTTTTAAGGGGGTTTACTCTTTTTTACTCTTAGGCTGTTGGTGTATTCTTGACCTCAGCCGACAGGACGAATCTAGATTCTGAATTCAATGACATAAAAGCAGAGAAGAGTCAGCGATGCAACGGGTACTCAAGATTAACATATCTCTTTGAAGTCTATAGGTTTTAGTAAGAACTCTCCTTCTTCGAACTTTGTGGACTAATATTACAGAATCATATAGAATCAAATAACAAAAACCACATCCCTTGAGGACTTCCGACAACAGCAAGAGCTAAGTTGGATAACACATGTAATTGGAAGATTTTTCTTTCTATGGCAACGGCTAATATTACAATTACGATTGCAATTATCACGCATTTATTATGAAGAAATTTTCTAATTACACATCCAGATTTAGATTGACTGGTTTAGAAAACAAGAAATAAAACATCGTCATATCCCAACTGCATTATTGTTCTTTGTTTTGTTTTTTTACCAAAGAGAAAGAATGTTCAGTCAACATAACACTGACAATGCGCAAAACGCCCATTCGAAGAGTTGAGCTAAAATGTCTATTAAGCAGACGAACAATTTGATGAAGAAAAATCAATAATTTTTATTGACTTGGCCGCACGCCTGAAAACGAAGAATGGAAAATTCTTGAATTTTGACTTCTAAAGTCTTAATTCTTAGTTCTACAGGCTGATTGAAAAATAACTCCATATTTTATATATGATGCACTCTCCCCTCTTGTAAAACCTTTAGTTAGATAAAAATAGGGAATTACTTTTCAATCACGCTATAATACTCATTTGAGGGAACGCTAATGTTTGAAGCAATGAGTAACTGGTTCGTATATTGAGTGTTCTATATATATATATATATATATATATATATATATATATATATATTACGTAAAGTATTCATATATCGTGTACAAATTTTTTAACGGAAAGTAAAACAGTTTACCACCCGATAAAAGCACATCGTCTTTTTGTGTAGCTGTTTCCGTAAATTACTCAACTTCAACAATTTTTGTCGAAAACATCAGGACATGCTACTAATTATACCTTATAATGCAATGTAATGAGCAGAGAGAGAGAGAGAGAGAGAGAGAGATTCCAAGGAATTTTATATTTGTTTCTACTGTTTTCCAATAACGAATTATTAGAATGACCCCAAAAAATAATGCAAGAGGGGGTAAGGCAAATAAAATAGTCATTGATTAAATTGTACTTTATCAGTCAGAAAATACACGTACTTCTTTACTGGTACAAATATTCAGAAAAAATGTAACAATGAAATAAATCTAAATCTAATCTAAACTTATTTATAAATGGAACTTTGTCATTGTGTGTATGTGTGTGTGTGTGTGTGTGTGTGTGTGTGTGTGTGTGTGTGTGTGTCCATTACCTATAGACTCCGAAACGGCTGAACCGATTTTCTTGAAAATTTACACAGTTGTACTATAAGCGTCTGCGAGTGTTCTTAGCTAGGTTTTGTGTAGAGGTACCCCGATAAATATCGAAAATCGATAATCGAAAAAGTCGGGTTATAGAAGGAGTGGTCCGATTTTAATCAAATTTGATACACTCAGAGACAAAGGCATAAGAAATTATATTCACAAGTTTCAAGGTTGCAGAATATACGTTTAGGCAATTCTCATAGGAATATAAAAACAACTCAAGCTGTGTTGGATTCAGCAATCGGCCAACACCTGCTGGATAGTCAAGCTTGTGCCTCCTCTTATAAGGACAATTGGTTTTCTGTCCTGCACAGTGCTCGATCGGCATACCATTTACGTGTTTTGGAGGCCATTTGCCTAAAAATCCAGCAGTCGAGCCTGTGCAGGCAGAAAGAGCAGTTCCTGCGGTCCTTGCAACTACTGGCGAGTTTGTGAGTGTAACATTTTTCTTTTTTATTTCACTCTTGAGGAATTATATGTTTACACCCACCTCACATTTTAATATTTTTCAATAAATTTATTTTTAAACGAATTCCATCTTCTCCCAGTATTGCAAGTATTCCCTTTTTGGTCTTGTCCTCTTCTTTACCCCTTTGTAATTTTGTGCCAACGAAACCCTTGACAAGCGTTGGCTGAAAGGTTCCTCGGGTTTGGGAAAACAAAATGACGTCTACTCTTTTTAAGAATATATATATATATATATATATATATATATATATATATATAAGGCAAGATGTTTGTGTGTGTGTGTCTGTTTATCTGTCTGTATGTCCTTTATACAAATCCACAATTTTTATCCGATTCTCACCAAACTTCACACAAATATTCTTTAGGCTGAGTCTGAGCTCCAGGACCATGGATTAGTTTTAAAGCTTTCATTACACCCGAGCAACGCCGGGCAATACTGTTAGTGTAATATGTAAAAAAATGTAACTCCAATAAATCTACTTGTAGGCTGTTAATATTTGATAAATAAATAAACAGTCCGATTACTTTCTATATTTGCAAGATTTCTTTGCTGGCAAGACTTGTGAATGATACTCTGACTAGTCATATTTTGGCACACGGAATCGGTAACTTCGCTTCCTATTTTCAATATCAACATAATCTCAATGTCATGGTTGTCAGTGGATGATTTGTAATTTTCGTAAATCCCACAAAAACAACTAAACAGTACATGTTTCTCGTTTTTTAATGTACCTTAAAGGTGGTAGGAACAAGACGTCAGCAGTCTTAGTAGTCGTAATCTATTAATCGAAGTTTTCACGTTGTGTGAGTGTAGGTTACTGTTAGTAAAGTAGAAATTCTTAGAAAATTCTTAGAAGTAATGTCTAGACCTGTATTCCTCCGTTTTGAAAAAATGAAGAAATGAAACTTTTTCTGAAAAGATAGCAGTGTACCAAAACGCAAGATTCCGTCGAGTTATCCGCTGCTTTGGGTACCTTTGTTTTTCTGAATGTTGATTTTTAAATAGTTTTCTTTTGGCTGCTCTAACTTAATAATCTAAAAGGTTGGAGATAGCGTGCTACTGCTTTGTGGCGTCCCTCTGTCTTTTTCTACAAATATTTCTATGGCAACTGCTCTGGTGAGCTTTTTAGCTTTGCGCCCCGACCACATGAATTTAAGCGTGCTACTAGATTGGCATCTAGGTCCCACCCTTTTACCGTTTAAATAGTTAAATGTAACCGCTACTTCTACTCCAACAGTTTATTTTCTCATACTTCCCACCTGTGTAAATCCCTTCCATTTATTTACTTATCTCATAGTTACAATCACCTAAAATGTAAATGCAACGTCAATTGCCATCTTCTATCTTCTTGAATCCAGTTCATCTTTTATCCTTCCCTCAATATCCCTTGTGATCATGTCCTGAAAATTATTTTTTTCCTAAGCTCACATCGCGTGACGCAATAAAACATTAATAATATCACCAATATCAATTTCTCTCTCCGTTGTTTTAAACCAACTAAAGGAAAGTATCCTCGCGGGAGAAGGGAAAGTATCACTGTGGGAGATAGTGTCACATCATGACTCACTGGGCAGAAGATTTTCTTACAGAAGGTTTCCATTACTTTCTGCGGTTGATTGGTTGCCAACCAAAGCAACTATAGAAACCAATCTTCCCTGTTATTTAACCCATAGCTAGAGAGAAGAGTTGGATTAATAACTTTCCAAAGAGTATTAACGCGTAAGATAATGCAATGGATTCAACTGGAATTCGAACACGGCTCTCTAATTTCTTGTTCCCAGCCAATATTCACTGCACTACAGCGTATATCCAGTTTTGCAAAGGCATTTTTGAATTTCTCACTCCATCGAGCAAAGGAACATTGCTTTTGAACCAGGTTGATTTGAACAAATCACATTGGTTTCTTTTCTCTCATAATTGAATTGCCTATGGTCGCTTCACATTGAAACACAGGTTCTCGTACGATCAATGAAGTTAAGCAACGTCGTGTTTGATCAGTTGGGTGACCGTTTAAGAATACCAGCTGCTGTAAACTTGGATGTGCGGGTGGTGTAATGGAAAATAGCTCGTAATTGGAAGGCATAGGGCCGAGTTCCAATACCAGTTCCAGTTGAGTTCGTTATATTCCTTTACGCGCAAATACTCTTGGGAAAAGCACGAAGCCACATCTCTCACTGCCCTCGCCAGATATAGATTAATTGAAAGGACTTGCGTAGCGATCCAGTCTCTCTTCCTAGTTTCTAGCGAAATTGTCCTGTTTCTTAATACTTCACTCAACTTCTGGAATGCTTCCTTCGCCATGCCAATTCGCCTTCGGATCTCTGTGTCGCACTTTCCGACTTCTGTTATAATGTTTCCCAGGTATTTAAATGTCTTTACCTGCTTGATTCTGGTATCCCTAACCTGTATTTAAGGTATTTTGAGCTGCCCTTTTTACTTATGACCATGCAATCAGTTTTCGTGCAGTTTATTTCTAGTCCTTTCTTGTTACTTTCTTCTGCTACCTTCTGTAAGAGGTCTTGTACTTTCCTTTCTGTGTCTGCTATCAGCACTGTATCATCTGCGTACCTTGGGTTGTTTAAATTGTGGCCTCTCACTTACGAATCCAAACATAATTTCTAGGGTCCTCAAAATATTCTCGCTGTACAAGTTGAACAGATCCGGTGAAAAGACACATCCTTGTCTTACGCCCCTTTCTATCTTTGTCAGCCGTAAAAACAAAACAAACCAATTTATTATTGCAGAGGGTGTCAGGAAGAGAATAGGAGAGGAAAGAGATTACTGATGAGAGTGGAGTGGACGAGGAGGAATGTTATGAGGAGTGAGAGGTTGCAGGGGGTGTCAGGAAGAGAGTAGGAGAGGAAAGAGATTACTGATGAGAGTGGAGTGGACGAGGAGAAATGTTATGAGGAGTGAGAGGTTGCAGATGGTGTCAGGAAGAGAGTAGGAGAGAGAAGAGATTACTGATGAGAGTGGAGTTGACGAGGAGAAATGTTATGAGCAGTGAGAGGTTGCAGAGGGTGTCAGGAAGAAAAAGGGGAGAGAAGAGATTACTGATGAGAGTGGAGTGGACGTGGAGAAATGTTATGAGCAGTGAGAGGTTGCAGGAGGTGTCAGGAAGAGAGTAGGAGAGAGAAGAGATTACTGATGAGAGTGGAGTTGACGAGGAGAAATGTTATGAGGAGTGAGAGGTTGCAGATGGTGTCAGGAAGAGAGTAGGAGAGAGAAGAGATTACTGATGAGAGTGGAGTTGACGAGGAGAAATGTTATGAGCAGTGAGAGGTTGCAGAGGGTGTCAGGAAGAGTGTAGGAGAAAGAAGAAATTACTGATGAGAGTGTGGTGGACGAGTAGGAATGTTATGAGTATTGAGAGTTTGCAGAGTGTGTCAGGAAGAGAGTAGGAGAAGGAAAAGATTACTGATGAGAGTGTTGTGGAGGGGGAGGAATGTTAGGAGGAGTGAGAGGTTGCAGATGGTATCAGGAACAGAGTAGGAGAGAGTAGAGATTACTGATGAGAGTGTGGTGAACGAGGAGGAATGCTATAAGGAGTAAGAGGTTGCAGAGGATGTCAGGAAGAGAGTAGGAGAGAGAAGAGATTACTGATGAGAGTGCTGTGGACGAGGAGGAATGTTATGAGGAGTGAAAGTTTGCAGGGGGTGTCAGGAAGAGAGTAGGAGAGGAAAGAGATTACTGATGAGAGTCGAGTGGACGAGGAGAAATGTTATGAGCAGTGAGAGGTTGCAGGAGGTGTCAGGAAGAAAAAGGGGAGAGAAGAGATTACTGATGAGAGTGGAGTGGACGTGGAGAAATGTTATGAGGAGTGAGAGGTTGCAGATGGTGTCAGGAACAGAGTAGGAGAGAGAAGAGATTACTGATGAGAGTGGAGTTGACGAGGAGAAATGTTATGAGCAGTGAGAGGTTGCAGAGGGTGTCAGGAAGAGTGTAGGAGAAAGAAGAAATTACTGATGAGAGTGTGGTGGACGAGTAGGAATGTTATGAGTATTGAGAGTTTGCAGAGTGTGTCAGGAAGAGAGTAGGAGAAGGAAAAGATTACTGATGAGAGTGTTGTGGAGGGGGAGGAATGTTAGGAGGAGTGAGAGGTTGCAGATGGTATCAGGAACAGAGTAGGAGAGAGTAGAGATTACTGATGAGAGTGTGGTGAACGAGGAGGAATGCTATAAGGAGTAAGAGGTTGCAGAGGATGTCAGGAAGAGAGTAGGAGAGAGAAGAGATTACTGATGAGAGTGCTGTGGACGAGGAGGAATGTTATGAGGAGTGAAAGTTTGCAGGGGGTGTCAGGAAGAGAGTAGGAGAGGAAAGAGATTACTGATGAGAGTCGAGTGGACGAGGAGAAATGTTATGAGCAGTGAGAGGTTGCAGGAGGTGTCAGGAAGAGAGTAGGAGAGGAGAGAGATTACTGATGAGAGTCGAGTGGACGAGGAGGAATGTTATGAGGAGTGAGAGGTTGCAGATGGTGTCAGGAACAGAGTAGGAGAGAGAAGAGATTACTGATGAGAGTGGGGTGGACGAGGAAGAATGTAATGAGGAGTAAGAGGTTGCAGGGCGTGTCAGGAAGAGAGTAGGAGAGAGAAGAGATTACTGATGAGAGTGGGGTGGACGAGGAAGAATGTAATGAGGAGTAAGAGGTTGCAGGGTGTATCAGGAAGAGAGTAGGAGAGGAAAGAGATTACTGATGAGAGTGGAGTGGACGAGGAGGAATATTATGAGGAGTGAGAGGTTGCAGAGGTTGTCAGGAAGAGAGTAGGAGAGGGTAGAGATTACTGATGAGAGTGTGGTGGACGAGTAGGAATGTCATGTGGAGTGAGAGGTTGCAGGGAATGTCAGGAAGAGTGTAGGAGAGGAAGGAGATTACTGATGAGAGTGGGGTGGATGTAGAAAAGCATGAGAGAGATGATGTAAGTTAGTGTAACAGGAGATGACTGTTGACTTTACATTTAAATTCTTGGAGATTGTAACTGTCAGAAAGCAAATATGCGGTAGAGATATGATTTTCTTTTCAGTTTCCGTAACATATAAACAAACAAGAAAAAATGTGATAATTTATATCAGGCTAAGTGTGAATACAGTTCCACTCACATGATTATTAATAAATTGTAAATTGTTCTGAAAATGGTTTATTCTTTAAGTTAAGATATTTTGACAGTATTATCTTAACAAAATCTCTCTATGGTGTGCCGTTCTCTTATTTTTATTTTTCTGTGTGTGTTATGTTAAAAAAAATCACTCAAGCAAAAATAAAACCTTTATAATATAGAATATATTATTTTCCCAAGAGAATTCATAATAGATTATATTTTTTGTGCAACTAAAACTTGAGATAAATTGTTAATCATTGGCTTTTATCCAAAAGTTGAGATAAACGTCTAAATTAATTTCTTTCGATTTTTAGAACTTCACAAACGTTTACAATTTCTGTGTGTGTCGGCTTTTTGTAATGTTATGTATATACTCTGAATAACAGCAAAGAAATCTAAAACAATGCCTAAAACACAACACTATTCCGAAGGACTCAAAAAGCAAACAAACAAATGTAGGTATAGTAAAGAACGAATGAAACATTTTAGAAGAGATTAATCGTCTAAAGGGGAAAGCCATGAGTGTAGTAGAAGCGACAACAGAAAAAGAAGCCAAGGACAAAGGAAAATAAAAGTAATGGATGTGGATATGAAATTGTCGAACATACGAAAAATTACAAAAGATAAAAGCAAAAAATGAGAATATAGGATGTTAAATAAAGACATTAAAAATATGTGGAAGCGAATAAAAATCAAGTGTCTCAATATATATAGAGGTAAAAAAAAAAACACTACAGAAAATAAACATATAGCAGACAGACATTAAAAGATTTGTAATTTAGCAAAACAGAAAACGCTTTAGACAGGATGCATAAACTCTACAAAGGAATACTCATAATAGATAAAATATATAACACCAGTGAAATACCGGAAGATATGGATGCAGCTGTGAGCAACAAGAAGGTATTATGAAAAACAGAGACTACAAAGAAACTTATGCCTACAATCAGAAAAAGACAGCTGAAATGTCTTGGACACATAATGAGAAAAAAATGGGTCGGAGAATTTGACACTTACATGACATATTGAAGGCAATATAAGCGGGGAAAACTTGCCGAATTTATGTGAATCGATGGTAGAACATTGATAAAGTCGAATCGTACTGGTCAAAAGTAGGACGTTTTGGAGAGTCCTTATCGCCTACGTTTTGAACAGACTTGGAACATAAATTAAAAAGAAAATAAAAAACAACAAAACTGCAGCGAAATCCGAAATTGAATTATGATAGTGAAAGGTGCCTTCCAAAACCTAAGTAAAGTATTAATAAACAGAAAAATGTCGTTAGAAACAAAGAAAAGAGTAATTAACTATTGCGTAATATCAGCGGTGAATTCTGGACAATCTCTTCACGGATGAAGAACGGACTTGAAACAACAGAAATGTGGTTCTACAGAAGGATGCTGGGAATACCATGAACAGAACATATACTTATGCTTAACATCAGGAATAGACAGTTAATATTTCCAGGAAACATAATGAAGAAAGAGGGTTTGGAAAATTTGACACTCATAAGATATATTAAGGGCATAGCCTATATTAAGCGCATAGCCTATATAAAAAGCTTGTGTAAATGGATGATAGAACATATTTTAGGACAGATAACAAGACAAAATTTACTAAGAAATATAAAAAACAGCAAATTTGAGAGAACCATGATCGCCAACGTTCTGAATGGACACGGTACATAGAAGAAGTAGATGTGGCCACCTTTGAAGCCAGGTTGATATTCGACAGAAAGTACAGATAGAGAAAACTGCCTACTTCTATAAATAACAATATAAGTTCCTCTTAATCAGTGATCGAGAATCAAACACAGTTTTGCCTAACTTTGAAGTGCATATCGGGACCGATATTGATAGCGCAGAACAGCAGTCAGACCGCTTGCAAGCGCTGATACGTAATTATCTGCTCAGCAATGATTGGAAATGGTGTCTGAGTCGGTTGCCTAACATTTAAGTTCACTAAGTGACCACACTTCTGGTCAGCTCAGCTAATGATCGATGGCGTTGGAAATTTACCAAGAACAACTTTGAAACGAGTAAGATGCGGACAAGCCGGTTGGCGATGATTCACAAGAGAGATGGCAAGAAGGTGGGAGAGAAGAGAATTGGGATTATCATCGGTCGAAGTGAGAGTCTGTCTAAAAGTGACATGACTGAAAAGAGAAATTAACAATTCTTACTGCATGATTTTATATAAGTTTAAAAGGAAACCATTACCCTAACAATAAATAAACAAGGATATTTACTGGCGTATATTGTCTATAAACCTCGTATATGAGGTAGTTATCTTATTGATTAAATATATGTACTCACATATATTTAACAATATAGATGTTTATTAAAATTATCTTAGTCGATTTCAAGAGTGTGGGTCAATCAGTGACGGTCGAAATCCCAAAACATGTAATAGTCAGCTATTCTGATTCGCTATTTATTAACCCACAGTTTACTGGATATAACAACGCATCAACTTCTTTGTCGAAATCTGCTTATTATACTAATTTTTTTCTTATATATATATATATATATATATATATATATATTATAAAAGTTTAGATCATTATAGTTTAGAACATGTACAAATTATCATCTAATACAAATTGTACATTTTGTTTCGACATTAAAAGGACAATGTCTCATCAGATAGTGTGAAGAGAGATGGAAAATTATACTTGAATCTAAAGCTGAATATTGCTTGTGTCTATATTTGTGTTTATCAATAAAAAGAAATCGAAGGTACGAGGTACTTGAATCTATAAGTAAAGATTGGTCATGCTTATATTTGAATCTATACGCAAATATTTTTCGTGTTTATGCTTTATAGTCTATAAGCTATAGTTGTCAATATGTATTAACCTATAGGTGGGTCTTTGAGGAAGGATCTTATCTCACCAAAGGGGGTGCAGTCAGTATGTCAAAAGCTGCGCCAGTAAAGAAATTACCACCTTTCTTTCTCTTTCGCTTTTCCTGATAATCTACCTTTTTAACTAACTTCCCCCTCCACCACCCTCTCTCGACATATATACATCTGAAAATCACAAGGGAAATCATTGGAAAATTCTGATGATAATGACAACGATTTCTTTAACTCTGTTTTTTCATACGAGTTATATATATATATATATATATATATATATATATATATATATATATATATATATATAAGCATGCGGTGTAGATATAGAAGAATTCAAAGGAGTATCCTGTACATGCAGTTGTAGGACAACTCTCTAAGAGAGCTCTAAATATATATGTATATAAATACATATAGAGCAAATATAAGATAAAATTTAGTTATTCCATTCTAAATTGGAAGTATAGGCCTATTTCAGGAGAACCATCATCAGCTTTCGTCATTATTGTACAGAAGATTTTAAAGACGGAAGCTGATGATGGTTCGCCTGAAATAGACCATACTTCCGATTTACCATGAAATAACGTGTCTGCCTAAATATTTTCTCATATATATATATATATATATATATATATATATATATATATAATAAAAGTTTAGAGCATTATAGTTTAGAACATGTACAAATTGTACATTTTGTTTCGACATTAAAAGGACAATGTCTCATCAGATAGTGTGAAGGGAGATGGAAAATTCTTTACCTTATATTGGCGAATTATGTGTTAGCGGTAAGCGGGGTAGAAAATGGGAAATCAGAGTTGGAAGTTAGAATTTGAACAAAAGGAGGAAAGAGAAAGTGGAGAGAAGTGATTAATGCACATGCTGAAAATGTACACTTTGTAGTAGATGATAATTTGTACATGTTCTAAACTATAATTTATAATAAATATTCAGAGCTCTATTCTTATATTGAGCACTGTTTTAAATTAATGTTTTGAATGTTGTTAATATTTTGTTCGTTTCTTATTCTCTTGGTTTTATATATATAATCAAACTGATGAGCTGTGATACAGCGAAACAGGCTTGTATGTGAATGATGTATATATATATATATATATATATATATATATATATATATATATATTCCCTAGAGAAAACTATCATTACTTCTAACAGGTCAAGTCACGTCGTATCTAATGACGGTTTATTCTAGAAGACGCAGGTTCAGAGGGTGTATATTTTTCTAAAAAGATTTCTCGAATTTCTGGTAGATGTAAATAAATAAACAAACTGTTTCATAAATAAATAAAAATAGAGCATCTACCCAAATATGGGAATCCACTAAAAATAACGTATAAATAAAAAAAATACGTTGGATTTGTTCTATTTCCTAAACACACACACACACACACACACACACACACACACACACATATATATATATATATATATATATATAAATACTGAAATACCAATAATCTTTGCACCCCAAACTGTCACAACTCAATACGATATATATATATATATATATATATATATATATATATATATAGTATAGAGTTGCGATAGTTTGGGGTGCAAAGATTATTGGTATTTCAGTATTTTTTTCCGATAAAGGTCACTTTCACAAGCAGATTTTTTATCGCAAAGTGTTCGATATCGAGTTGGCGATAGAGCGTTGACCCATACAAAGCGAGCGGCGGTGACGGAATCCCAGTCATAGTACTGAAGAAATGTGCCCCAGAACTCTCCTCTGTCCTCTCTAAACTCTATAACCTCTGCCTATCTGCTTCCTGCTTTCCTGCCTGTTGGAAGTCCTCCTGCGTAGTACCTATATTTAAGAATTCTGGCGAACCCTCAGACCCCGCCAATTACCGTCCTATTAGTCTCCTTCCAATCTTTGGCAAAGTTTTCGAAGCCATTATCAACGCCGAGGTGATTCAGCATCTTATGGCCAACGGGCTTCTCTCTGACAAACAGTATGGGTTTCGCTTCACCAGGTCTACTGCTGATATGCTAACGACCATTACCGAGTACATATACCAGGCACTTGACAAGAATGGTGAAGCCCGAACCGTTGCCTTGGACATCTCCAAAGCATTCGACAGGCTCTGGCATGCTGGCCTCTTGTGCAAACTGCGGAGCTATGGGATAACTGGACATCTGTTTGACCTCCTCCAGTCTTTCCTTTCTAACCGCACATTGAAGGTGGTATTAAATGGGCATGCCTCCCAAAACTACCAGACGAACGCGGGCGTCCCTCAAGGTTCTATCTTAGGTCCCACACTCTTTCTGATCTACATTAATGATCTCCCCGACACCATTAGATCCCAAGTTGGCATGTATGCCGACGACACAACAATCTACTCCCGCATCGATCAGAAACCAGGTCTGGACGACAAAGTGAACCTCGCTGCCGTACTTGAAAGGGACCTCCAATCCGTGGTGACATGGGGTAAGAAATGGTTGGTAAATTTCAATGCCTCTAAAACAAAGCTGTTATCAACTAATCACCATAGACAATCGCATTTACCTCCCATTAGCATGGGACAGGCTAGCCTCCCAGAGAGTAAAATACTACGCCTCCTTGGCCTTACACTCTCGGCGGACCTCAGATGGAATGACTATATTGAATCCATTGCCAAATCTGCTGCTATGAAAGTGGGCTCCCTGTGCAGGGCCCGGAAATATTTCCCACCTGAATCTATTCTGCACATATACAAATCTACCATCCGCCCGTGTATTGAATATTGCTGCCATATCTGGTCGGGTGCCCCTGCTGCTCTCCTTGGGCTTCTTGACAAAATACAAAGGAGGATCTGTAACGTGGTTGATACTGACTTGGCAGACTGGCTGCAGCCGCTCTCACACCGGCGTGATGTGGCTTCCCTGTGCCTCTTCTACAAGTACTTTCATGGCTTCTGCTCCGATGAGCTTAGATCACTGGTGCCGCCTAAGCACGAATTTACACGAGATACTAGATTAGCAACTAGGTCCCACCCTTTTACAGTTAAACAAATAAGATGTAACCGTAAATTCTACTCCAACAGCTTCTTTTCTCGCGCTTCCCGCCTGTGGAACTCCCTTCCACAACTCTGCTTTCCCGACAGCTACAATCTCCAGGTGTTTAAATGTAGGGTCAATAGACACCTCCTATCACATTAACTCCCAACTATTCTCACAACACTCTCATCTACCCAACCCTCATTCTCGGTATCCTTACCCGCCTATCACCCACCCTCTGTCATTTCCTATATTTAATCAGCCTTTCTCCACTCTACGTAGCCCCCTGCGCAGTAGTGGCAGTGACATGCCTTGCTCGGGGTGAAACGCTTATAAAAAAAATAAAAATAAAAAAAAAAATAATTTCTCACTTTAAGTAAGCAAGTTCATGAAGACTTCCAGGTTTTTTGGAGATACCGTTATGATGTATATCATAACGGTATCTCGTCGGGGCTGGTATTTTTTTTTTTTTTCGGTAGAAAAGTTGGCATGAACATACTCAGTTAATGTGATAAATTCTTTGCAAATACAGAAAAAATGTATCTTTAGCGTTGTTAGACTCAACCACTTATATGAGTAGAACTACAAAAATGAAACTTAACGGCCAGTATATAAAGCATAGCCTCTAATAAGAGAGTCTGGAAGTAAATTCCGTGAAGACGTGATACTTTCCTGACACATCGGTAAAACACAACCACTCACAACATTGTATGTTTGAATTGTAATCAATACAAACTTTGTAACAACCTCTATCTTTCTTTTTCAGTGTAGAGGAGAAGGAAATAATACTTTCTACACTGTGTAAGCGTGTTCTCTTTCTAGGAAATAAAAGTCTTCAATTACTGTCTTGCTATTTCTCCCTAGTCGTCATTATTGTTTTATAATAATGGTTTGGGTATATATGGCAAGTACTACTAAGGTTCCTCATATATAATTAGAAAAAAAACAACATTAATAGAAACCGACTCACTGTATAGACACAAATGATGACGCTCGTTGCGCTCAAGTCCTTACTATAAGAACAGCAATTTTTATCTTGCATCGGCTCTTGATTTTGTTGTATATCGACACGGTTGAATGTATATAATGCTAACTTGTCTTTTCTCCGGCCTCTTATTCATTATTGTGTCAATTATATTTTACTTATCGTCTTTGTTTTCTATTTTAACCAGCGAGCGATGCACCCCTTTCGTTTTTGGGGCTCGTACATCTCTTACTTACCTCACAATGCCTAGCACAAATATTAGGTTTTTACAGCTGTGTAACACTTGACGAAATTATTAATATCATTGTCTACATTATATAGCCTATCCTCCCATCTGTTTCTTTACATCTGGTATCTTTCTGTTCTTAACCTACATTTTTTTAAATGCGATGAAGGGCAATGTTCAAGAAAATACTATCTATATTAAAATAGTGTGCTCATTGGTGGAACTAGGATTTTCGGGATTGAATTTAGATAAATTAGTATAATGAAATAGCTTGCAAAATTAACTGTGTCTTTCTTTTTCTTTTCACTATATCTTTGCCATTTTGGCTTAAATTTGATTTCTGATTAAGTAATACACTAGATATTTACTTATTAGTTTACACTGTGTTATGAACAAACACACACATTTACACAGGCACAGAGGCACAGAGGCTACACACACGCGTAGAACATACATATGGAGAACACTCTCATCGTTTTCGATGTATGAGGGTCAGGGAGCTCAGTTCTTAGAACCAAAGACCCAGACAACCCACACGTATAATTTGATTATAGTGAAGGCTTGATTTGATTATAGTAACGTATATATATATATATATATATATATATATATATATATATATATATATATATGCATACAGTGTATCAAAGCAGCAGATAATTTTCTAAACATATACTGTTAAGTATAACAAGCATCCTATTTTGGCTTTAATTTCAGGTTAAAATAATGACAAAAATTGTCCAACATTTGGATACTTTTTATTATTCTGGTTCTAAGCTTTCGGCTCACATGAGCCATTTTCAGAGAGGTTACAGGGACGGTAACAAAGAAATCCACCATCAAAGATGATTTTATCTTGTGTTGACATAAAACATTGCTATGCAACGATAACAGTCACCGAATTTTTTTATAATATATGATGAGCTTAATTTGATTGTTATTATTTATGTGTTTAAAATTTCTACGTATTATATATATTTACTAAACAGTCAGATTTAAATTATATTTAAATTAGAGCAGTAAACAATTGTATTAGAAATTACTCAATACATATTTCAAAGAATGTAAAGCTTTAGCATATAGAGTTTTTAGATGTTTAGGTTGGGGAGATCAGCCGATTACGTTACCATGATTTCGATATTTTGGATTTTGTCAGGCAATTTGTATTGACTGTTTGTTTAACGGTTGACGCATTCATAAATTCATAACTGGAAGTTTAAAATAAGCGAATCACTAGTTATTGGAAAACCTTTCATCCGGGTTAGTACGAGCCAAAAAATATTTCTATGTCTACACCTGGACAATATTCTGGACTTCTTTTTATTTAATAGCTTTTGTCGTTCTTGAAATAATACCATAGCCAACTTTTCTTTTGGGCACAATCTGCAGATGGCACTACCATTACAAGATTTGTCTTTTTTAAACATTTTCCACATCACGTGAGAGTTCCCACCATTTTTTTCTTTTAATTTTCATATGTAGTCCGCTAGTTTGGTGCTATTTTTGTCTTTTTCTAGTTTGAATTTTGACTTGTGATGATTTTATCGTGTTTTAAAACTTTCTTCAGTACCTCTTAAGTATATTTTATCTTCGATTTCTGCTTTTTAAATAATTCCTTCGATTTTACAAACATCATCAAGCTGACATTTGTTTTTGTTTCTGCCGTTACATTTTTCATTAACGGTATTCTGGCACACGTTGTTTATAATTTTTGGTATTTTGTCTCTTTATGTAATTTTCTAAAATTGAAGTACACTGTGACTTAATTTTACTGATAACAGCTTTTAGAGAAATTTTTATTAAGTAGATCGAAATTTCCCTCGTTTGGACTTTACTTCTAAATTAAAAGGCGCGTTAAACCAAATAATATTACGTATTCTCGTATTCATTTTGTTCATTTATTTGGCCTTTATATTGTAATTTATTTTTATGTCCATTTTCTCTTAAATATTTTTCATAATCTATTTTCCTCTCATTAAATACTGTTTTATATGAGGAATATTTAGAAAGTCTATATTCAATTCCTGTAGGGATGTGTTTGAATATATTGGTGGAATGGTTTGATTCGGTGTTGGTTTTTTAGATTTGATGTACATGGCCTCCAATATCTGCAGGTTCCTCTTAGTGTGTGTATGAGTGGTGATCCTTACTCATACACACAGCAAGAGGAAGCTGCAGATATTGGATACCTCTATATCTAAACAACCAACACTCAATAAAATCAACTTTAAAACCGGAAATAACATATTATATTGCATTTGACTACATGGTCTTGTTGTCATTTCGCGCTATCACGCGGTGTGACGTCATAAAACCGCATCGCAAATTTAAGAACTGCGTTTATTATTTTGGTAACTCTTGCCGTTGCCAAGCGGAGTTTTATGTCAACACAAAATAAAATCGTCGGTGATGGTGGATGTTATATTTCAGTTTAAACAACCTCTCTGAAGATGCCTCGTGTGAGCCGAAAGCTTAGACAATCAATAAATAATTATCCAATTGTTGGAGAATTTTTAATTGTTGATTTTTTTATCGGGTCTAAGCTTTCGGCACACATAAGCCATTATCAAAGAATAAATATTAACACACAGTAAACATCGAACATTTAAGTTATTAAGAATAAAGAGAATTAAATTGAAGAGACAAGTCCATCCCTACAGTGGCGGATGGCCGCAGACAGTGACAAAATGGTGGCGTTGTGGTCCCTAATCCGATTACAGGCATTTGAGTATGTTAGCTGAGATATCAAAATTTATTGTATTCAAACCAGATTTAAGTTGTTTAATGTAAATAGCTTCCAGGATTTTGAGTTTCTGTTTAGTATTTTCTTGTCTAAGTATATATGCGTTATCAACGAGCGTTTTTCTGAGAAGTGTGCGTTGATAACCATGTTGTTCTAAATGTCGGAATATATTTGAATTGTCATTTAAGCGCAACATAAGACGCCGTGAGAGCGAATTTGTAGTATGGCCAATGTAGATATTATTTAGTTTGTTAGAGATACATTCTCGAAAGGGACATTTGAATTTATAAACTACATTGGTTTTTTGCAAATCGCTAACGGTGGGGGAGGAGTCGTTGCGGATGAATGAATTGGATGTAATGGATTTAGCGTAATATATGATAAGCTTAATTCTTTTGTTAGGGTCTGTCAGAGAAAAATTAGTGTTTATGAGGGGTTTTTTGGGATATTTTCGTCTAGTTGGTAGTTGGAGTGCATCTGGCTACGATATAAAAGAGTGATATGTTTGGGATTGGTTGGGCTAGTATCATATGTTATTTTTTCCGTGTTATGGTGTTTAAGAAAATGTCGTATTTGTGCATCAACTATGTAGCTGGGAAAATTATTGTTGATGAGTGTCTGTTTTATGTTTTTTAGTTCGCTGTGGAAGATCTGTTTTGTAGACGATTTGGTTTTTGCACGATATAGTAGATTTTTTATAATAGTTATTTTGCAATAGTAGGGGCATTCGCTAATATAATTGAGTGTGGAGGGACTTTTGTTAGTGGGTTTTTTATATGGTGAGATAGTGAAATTGTCATCAGTGTTAATTAGAATGTCAAGGAAAGGAATTTTGTTATCATTGCTAAGTTCATAAGTGAATTTTAAGACTGAGTTATTTTGAAACTGTTTTTGAAGTTGTAAGATTTCGTCGGTATTTTTAATTAATAGTAGGTTATCATCAACGTATCGTAGATATATTGATGGTTTTTAATTTCTCTAAAAAAAACCATCAATATATAGACCTGATAAAAAAATCAACAATCACTGTGATTTTTTGTTGCTTTTCAACGATATCACCATCAAGTATATCAGATAGTACGAACAGATCCTACACAGAATTAATAGACAAAACTTGTCTATATTATTCAATGAAACCTGCATCAATGAAAAAATGCTGCCAAAATACACACAATTTATATAGATAGATAGATAGATAGATAGATAGATAGATAGATAGATAGATAGATAGATATTAAAAGAAAAAGTATCTAACAGAATTGTGAAGAATCATGAAAAACGCAAGAGAGATATTCGTAATTTCCATAAAAATGTGGTGACAAAATTTGATCTAATATCTAATAAATAAAGCCACGTCTTTCTAAGTAGGGGCTTACGGCCGCATCACGTTCAAACACTGTTCCCCCGTTTGATCACTGAAATTAAGCAATAATTTGCTTGTTCCGTAACTAGACAGGTCACCGCTTAGGAATACTATGTGCGGATAGTGCAATGAATCTGAAATGTTTAATCGGAGAGCTAAGCTTCAATTCCCGTTAGGTTCGTTATATTCACTTACACGCAAATACACTTGGGGAAGGTACGAATCCATCACTTTTCTCTTCCAGCTATGGTTTAATTAGATATACTTGTAACACTAAGACATTATTATCTTTAAAAAAACTCTTGCAAACTAAATATATTTTCTGGCTTTAAATAACATGCCTTGGTAAGTCATAGAAAAAGAACCAGTCAATCTAAGTAGGATTGGTCCCATAATTTATCAAAGACACCACACACTGAAAAAGTCATACACTACACGGTATGTTATATTTATGTATCAACTACTGCAAAAAGCACCAAAAGTAGTCAATTCTAAAAAAGCCACATCCACTCTACTTATATTATATTACAGCTCATTTGATGGCATTGCTCGGAATTATATATATTAAATACTAATAAAAAACCCAGTACATATATTGGTTTTACTACAACCACGCTCTCCCGTAGACTTACATGTCATCTTTCTGATCAGAGTACAATTAAACAACATTTCTCAGAAAAACATAAACATGTAGGTAATATCAGACAGATTTTAGTCAACAATACAATAATCCTTACTCATACACACAGTAAAAAGAACCTTCAGATATTGGAGGCCATGTATATTAAATTCAAACAACCAACACTTAATAAAATCACGTTTAAATCCGGTCATAACATATTACATTGCATTTGAATAAATGGTACTGTTGTCATTTCGCGCTATCACGCGGTGTGACGTCATAGAACCGCATTGTAAATTTGCGAACTGCGTTTGTTATTTTTGGTAACTATTGCCGTTGCCTAGCGGAGTTTTATGTCAACACAAAATAAGATCGTCGGTGATGGTGGATGTTATTGTATTATAATAACCTCTCTGAAGATGGCTCATGAGAGCCGAAAGCTTAGAACCGAATTAATAAGAAATTATCCAAATATTGGATAATTTTTGTCTTTATTTTCAACTGAAATTAATGCCAAAATATGACGTTTAGAACGGCTCATGATTAAACATAATAGACATTCATTGTCTCTTATATTTAACAGTATATGTTTAGAAAATTATTTGCTGCCTCGATACACTATATATATATATATATATATATATATATATATATATAGATATATAGATATATATATATATATAAGTATATAACTAAGTATTAAACAATATATATATATTGTTTAATACTTAGTTTTTGGTCCTAATAGGGTTAGACCAGTACACATTTGTATTAAAAAGTGTTCTATACAATTATATTGTAGAACTTTTGAATATGTTTCATCTTTAAACGAGTTATTTCGCTACCTTGGTTTCCACCATGAGTGGTTTCTTCAGGCAATTTTTAATAACTGATTTTACCTTTTACCGTTTTTTTCTTTTTAAGAACGCACTTGTAACGGTGTTTTATTTGAACATTCACGTGGCAGAGAATTTATGAATGCGCATTGTTTAAATTCAAATGAATTATGACGTTTTCATCCATGTTTGTATGAACCTAATAGGTATCGCCTGAAGAAACCACTCATGGTGGAAACCAAGGTAGCGAAATAACTCGTTTAAAGATTAAATATATATATATATATATATATATATATATATATATATATATATATTCCTTTTTTTATCAGTTAAATCATTTATTTGTGTCTGCACAAATACAATTAGTTCAGCATGTTCATATCGATTTAGATTATATCTATAATTGTTGTCCTCCCTATTGATTTACAAACCAGCTCTATAGATGTCCTCCCTGTTAATTTACAAATACCCAATAGATGTGCGGATATATTTTATTGAAACACTGGTTCTTGTATGCTCACCGAGGTTGAGGAACGTCGAGCCTGGTCAATAACTATATATATAACCGCTTGGGATTTTAGGTGTTGTAAGCGTGAATGTGGTGGTGGTGGTGGTGGTGGTGGTGTAACGTTGAGTTCCAATTCCAGTTGGTTTCGTTATATTTCATATACTCTTTTTTTATCATTTCACACCAAGCAAGGTAGTAACGCTACTGATGCGCAGGGGGCTACATAAGAGAAAAAGATTAGATAGGAGGAGAGTAAAGAGAAAGACAAAGCAGTTACAGGGGGTGTCAGAGAAGGGAGCAAGAGAAGGATGGGAATACAGGTGTGATGAGAGTCGCAAAGGTAGAAAGAAAGGAAAAGATATACAAAGTGATGTAGAAAGAACCGGAGTTAAGTGGTTAAGAGATGGGTATTGACATTGCATTTAAATTCCTGGAGGTTCTAGCCGTCATCAAAGCAAGAATATGGAAGAGAGTTCAACAAGGCGGAAAGTGCGAGAAAAGAAGCTGAGGGAGTAGAATTGTCGGCTGCATTTGGTCGATCTAACAGTGAATGGGTGGGACCCAGTTGCCAGTCTGGTTGAACGATTAAATTCTTGTGATGGGGACACCAGTGACTTAAGTTCGTCGGAACAGAAGCCATGAAAATATTTATAGAAAAGACAGCGGGAATCCACATCCCGTCGGTGAGAAAGTGTCTGGAGTCGAGCCGCCAAATTGTTAATTAATAGGACTTCTATAAGATTAACATTGTTATCTCCAAAGAAATTCCTAAAATCTAAAATATATTTTATGGCTTTAAATAACCTAAGAAAGTTGATAAGTCATGAAAAACAAATCAATCAATAAGAGTGCAAATATTAAATGGTTGTACTGAAAATGAACCTCTTTTTAACGCTAGATTTCAATGCAACGCTACTTAGTTTTTATGCCACTTTCAAAAGTATCTCCTTTGCTGACATCTGATCATATATCCACTCCTGCAAATGACACTTTATACGAGAGCTTGTTGTGATTTTATATCTGGAAATAAATCTAGATTTTCATATCAGTTTTTTTCTTTTTTTAATCATATCCCCCCAAGCAAGACGATAACGCCACTGATGCGCAGGGGGCAACGTAAGGGTAAAAAGAATGGAAAAGAGAAAACCGGAAACTGCATCCTAAACAGGAAACAAGGGATGAGGCTCTTCACCTGTTCAATAGATGTGGGTGGAGTGTGAACCGGGTGATAGTTTAGTCTATCTACTCCAATTGAAAAAAAAGAAAAAAAGAAAAGAGTAAAAAGATTGGAAAAGAGAAAACCGGAAACCGCATCTTAAACAGGAAACAATGGATGGGCCTCTTTACCTGTTCAATATATGTGAGTGGAGTGTGAACCGGGCGATAGTTTAGTCTATCTTATTTTCTTTCTTTTGTGATCTTTAGATAAATACTTCTATCTGTACATCCTGTAACATTTTTTTCAAATAGATAGTGTGTGAACACGTGATTTCATTTTAAACGCGACTGAAATTTATGACATATATACACATATTCAGAAAGATGACATTTCAACATCTTTCCATTGTATTAAAGCTTTTATTTTATTTTTTATCATATATATTTCTCACTTTCGTCCTTTTTCATGCCTTAAACGTCAAACACAATTTTCTGTTAATTTTTTGCTTCTATTGTGACCATTTTTGCTTATAAGTAAGCATTTTCTTGATTTCAAATGAAAACATCAAAATTGGCCGACATATTTCAGTTAATTTTTTTATACATATTTCACCAACCGTAACATACAAGATAAATATGTAACTTCTAAGCCCATACTATCAAAAAAATTCTTAGCTTTACTCATTTAATTAATCGGGAGATATTATGAAACAGAGATACCTTCTGACCAGTGAGTCCGTCGAGAAGAATTAAAGTGTTCACTTTCGTCTTTTTTCATGAAGACCTTAAAGGTTGTACTTATTTTTTAAAAATAATATTTTTTAAAGCATCATGTACGCCAGAACGTTGCTCAGTTTAGTCTGCTGCCGCCATTCGTGTAAATGAAAGGCGATGTATTGATCCAGTTGGATAACGGCCGTCCACATAAGGCCAATGCTTCTCAACATTGGATAACTTCCCTGGTCGATATGATCTCCATTGAAGTCTCATTGATCATGAGGACATGATGGGACTATATCTGACTCGTTCAGTTAGCTAACCTACATTTGCTGCTCTATTGGAACACTTTCATTCATCTCTCTCTCTCTCTCTCTCTCTCTCTCTCTCTCTCTCTCTCTCTCTCTCTCTCACTCACTCTGTGCGTGCGTGCGTGCGTGCGTGCGTGCGTGTGTGTATTCTTGTCTTAATTTCTAGGGTGTTTTTATTGTCTTTTTATTACAATTTGATGCTTCCATATTTGCATCCTCATCTTGGTTGCTTGCGTCGAAACGTCCCACCCACTTAATACTCGGACCGGCTAGAGCTATCTACCGTATCCGATGAACTTCAAGGAATATTAATTTTCTAATTGCATTTACGGCGATTTCTGTTACACCCACCTTCACACAAATGCCCCCTGGGAAAATATGAAAACATCTCATCTCATCCGCCCATGGGTTAAATAGCAGAAAAGACTGTGATGCCAACCCTTGGACAGCAATATGTCTACGAGAAGGAAAACTCTAAAATACTGAACCACTTCACTATCTTTCCCAAAAGGGTACGTTAATTCACGAATAATATAGAAAAAGAATCTGTGAGACTTATGAAAGATTAACTTCTGTAAGGAGATGATATTTTTGCAAAAATAGTTTACTCATTCTTTGTTTTTGTTTTGTTTTTTGTTTTTTTATCGCGTCTTCGCGATATCAAATGTTGTAATGTTTACCTTTTAAACTGCATTTCTTAACTGATAATAATGAGTGAATATATTCGAATACACTGAACTTTAGGATTGTGTTCAGCAATCTGTTGTATTCGATAAACTTCAAGGAATATTAATTTTTTCTAAAAATTATTGTTTTTGCATATGGCTTCTGTTGTGTCCAGTTTCACACAAAGGTCATTTTGAAAGGCATGAATATATTTCATCTCTTTTAGTTATAGATTAAATAGCAGGATAAACTAAGGTATCTAATATTGGATGGCAACAAATCTAAGAGAATTAAAACTATGGAGTTCAGAACTGTTCGAATGACAACAAAAACAACTCCACTATCAATCCTAAAATAACATCATAAGAATGCTTACCTTTCTAGTAGGATATGGCGTTTTGCAAAAAAGTTTACTAAATCTTTGACTTTTTTTATCCGACATAGCAGCATTCGAAAATATATCAAATGCGAAAATGGCTACTTTTCACATTATGTGCCATTCGGCTTTCTCTCCTCGGCTGATGGGAATGCTTTGATTCAGGCGTCATTTCAATCTTTTGATCAAGATTCAAGATATCTGTCCGAAAAATGTTAACAATGAGTGAATTTATTTCGAATTCAAACGATTTCGAGGACGATGTGGGGTCAGGGATAAAAATTAAGTTTAATTGGTAGCAGAAATAATTGTGCATGCCCGACCGACGCTAAAGGTTCTCAGGAAAATTATGCTGATTTTTTTAGACAAAACGATCTATATTTTTAAAAGACTGACGCAATACAGTCTTCCTAATACCTATTTTTCTAACTTGATCTTGTGTTCTACCAGTCCAAGCTTAGTTAATAGCAATTTCACTGATGAGTACCTCGTAATAACTGCGTATTTCCTACAACCAAGGCCGGTAATCAGCGCAATAACAATCCAAACAAAAACGAAGATTTCAAATGCAAATTTTTGAAGCACACATTATTCCTACTCCTTATTTTAACTCCATTTAAAATTTTACTGCAGTAATTCTTTATTGAGTGATTGATTGATTCGTTTTCTACAGTTTATCACCCTTTGCAGGTTATCTAAAGACAGAAAATATTTTTAGATTGCAAGAATTTAGTGTGGGATATAATAATGATTTAGTGATATAAGTCTTACTAGTTAACCCATAGCTGGGGAAAATAGGTGGATTCATACCTTTCCCAAGAGTATTTTCGTGTAAGTGACTATAACGAACCCAGTTGGAATTGGATCTCAGATTTCTGATTAACAATTTCGAAACATTGTCCATTACACCACTCGCACCTCCAAACCTAGAGCACCTGCTATTCCCAAGCACTCACCCATCATGGTACAGACCAAGTTCGATATTGCTTAACTTCGGTTATCGTATAGGAACCGGTATTTCAACGTAAGTTGTAATTGTTTAGTAAGTATTTATATTAATTGGCTATGCTGCTACGGGAAGAACTCTTTGTCAAGATATAGTAATTTAGTTCGTTTCCTGTAACCTACGCTGTAGGTTATGCTGACCGATTTTGAAATGATAAATAATAAAAGAGAAATGCCAATAAAGAAAAGTGCTTACAAATACAACAAACTTCCGATTAATGATAATATAAATACCTCGGAGATTCCCCCTCACGGTCGGACAGATTTCTTCAAACCCACAAACTAGATATCATTTTAAGTAACAGAACAGTTCAGAAGTTAACTACACATAAATGAAAATGGTTCGGAAAAATATGAAGATGGAATCATAAGATTCCCATCATTCGACATGTTTTTTGTTATCCTCCATCTTTAGTGAACCGCTTTCTGCAGGAATTTGAAAGCGTCTAAAAATTAAGTTAATTGGAAGACAAGTTATTCGGGAATATTTTTTTCTTTATCCAGCTTTTAAAGAACACATCAACGAGAAGGAAAATCAGCACGTTTCCTTTTCACTTACAGTTTAACGAGATTCATGCCAAGTGTTGCAAAAAATAGGTTTGTATTTAGATAAAGGTTACAACAAATAAATAATAGAAACTAATATTAAAATTTAAAGGTGGCAATTTTAGAATGAAAACAAAGCATTTATACGCTTTCCAAAAATGGAAAAGAACCTGCGAATGTTACAGGGATTTTACGCGGGCCTAATTAACTCCATTTTAAGTGACATCAGCCCACGGGATTATAGTGATAATTACTCTCCACAGCTTTTTCTCCGTTCATATGTACAGAGTGTATTAAAAATACTTTTACAAACTGTTAAAACGGGTTTCCAAACATCAAAACAAGGTAAAATGTCTATATAAACATATGTCCAAAAGGGCCATCGTTGCACCTCAGCACAGCAAATGAAAACAAATTTTCAAAATGTCGTCATCCGTTGGCCTCTACACACGAATGCACCCACTGAATCAATGTCTGGCGGACACTTTCAATACTCCTACATGGTGTCGAATAGTTTCGTAGGTCCCCATGACACGTTTATGTAGCGTCTCTGCATTATTAATGTCTGCTGCATAAACCAAGTGTTTCAGGCCCAACAGATAAAAATCCAAAGGATTGAGGTCAGGGGAAAACGTGCAGGCCATGGTAAATGTAAAACAGTGCATCGCAAACAATGCAACTAAAATGTGGTGGAGCCACATCAAGCATGAACCACAGGCATCTTCGTATTAGCAGAGGTACATCTTCTAGCAGTTCTGGAAGTGTATTCGAAATAAAGTTCCTGTATACAACTTCTGTAAGACGTGCTGGGAGAACATATGGACCTACCTACTATTACAGCCCACATTAATCGTAAACTGATGCTAATATCTAGCCTGTATTGTACCATAGGGATTCCTATCAGTCTTTTTGTTGGTTGCTTAGATTTGTTATTCCATCTCTTCAAAATGTTGCCTCATCTATAAACAAGACTGACGAGACAAACAACGGATCAGTAGTTTGTGTAAAAGAACCATCGGTAAAAGTTCTCCCGTGATCAGAGGGCGAAAGCTTCAGGTTGCAAATGATACTGATACAGGAGCTCCCCTTGAAGTATCCACCATGCGGTGTGATGAGATGCACGACATTCTAGGCTCAGTTGACGTGTACTGACATATTGATCGTCTCCAACAATCTGTAGAATGGATTCTTCGTGGTCAAATGTAGGAGCTGATCCCGGTCTTCCTTGATCCACAGTTTGTGGTGCCACGGATCGTGTCTCAGCAACTCAACAATAAACATCATCGAAGGTTGGATGAATCGGCTGCCTTCAGTCGGAAAATGCAATCTGATACTGCCTCACATCCTTTGCCATTAGCGCGGCCGTATGTCACAATATGAATATCCTGCCATTGTTAAACGGAACAGTTCTAAGTTAATTCACGTTATAATTCGTTTCCAGTGGTTATAATATAAAGTCTTGCTTAGGCTACTCGCCATGACGTCTGTAAAAAATACCCTGAAGACTGAATCCAAAGATGTTTACATTTAATTGTTAAAAATACAAAAATGTGTCAAAAGACCAAAAAGGTGGATGAGGAAAGGAAGGTCTTCTGTCTTATAATTAAACTTAGGTAACTAAAATCACTGACTCAAACTTACCACAATATCCCGTACATCAAAACAACATATTTTTACTTACCATTTCTACAACATACATCATTATACTTCAGAATCTCCATGGAGTCCTAACTAGTACCTATATATACAATGTTTGGCTAGAGGAGGGAGAATAAAGCAGCAATTTAAAAATCAAGATCCAAATGTGTATTTACAATATGTAAAACTATTAACATGAATCTAAATAAAATAGTTCGTAATAATAACACCACTACTACTACCACCACCACCGCCGCCGCCGCCACAATCCTTAATTGTGGCAGGAACATCAGTTAACTGGACGAAATAAATGCGAGACTTTAATAATATATAACATTCATTCGTCCAACCACTCACTCGAATACACACTCATTCAAACAATGCCCTCAAAGTTTGTAAAAGTATTTTTGGTACACCCTGTATATAAACTGCACGTTACCATGATTTTTCTTCGCGAAGAAGGAGGCCTCGTGCCTTTAGCATCTGTTGGGCCAACCCAGACTGCAAGTTGAGCTCTTAAGATCCAACGCTAAAGATTCTTCTACAAGAGCCAGATCAAGCCTAAAATGCAGTATTGCTGTCATATATGGGCATGAACTGCCTAGTTTTTACTTTCCAGTTTCGATAAACTTCAAACGGGTTCTTGCGTCGTTGTGGGTGACAATTTTTCCACCCTACAACTAGTTTCTCTCTGCCCTATCAACATTTCTATAGATAATGCTCAGATGAACTACGTCCCTTAGTTTCACCAGTTCTAACCTCCACGGCTAAGACCCACCATGCTAGGCATATTCTAGCGAACCACTCTCATTACCTTCGTATTCCACTGATAAGATGGTTTCAATCGAGTAACCTCTTCCCGCGAACCACTGTGAAACCGATTCCTTAGATGTTTTCTTCCCGATCTTAACCTGTTAAAACGTAGGCTTTGCCGTTATCTTACGCATAAACTATGCCTTTTACTCCGTAACCTGATACTCAAAATGGCTCCTGGGATCTGTACAGGGTGAAACTTTGTAAAGAAAAAAAAAAGAAATAAAAAGGAAATATAGTGGAATGGTTTTCTGATGCTTTCTTCTAGACTGGTTGTCAACACAAAATTTAAAAATCAATCTACCCTGCTATTTAATCCATAGCGGGGAGGCAAGAACGAAATAATTTCTTCTTCGAATGATACTACTGATAAATGAATATATGCTGGCTTAGCCGGTGTTTGATATATTCCACCTATGATATCACATATAATGGGAGTGCCATTTAATAGAACACAACTTCATTACATTTTATTAATTCCAACATTTCGTCAGTTACACTCAACAAGTATGTATTGCTAGGATTGTTAATATGAGTCCGATAATGAGCCTTACTTTCTTTCTTCGGTATGTAAGAGACTGTCCGAAACTGCTTGGGGAGTTTGTTTATAGTCCCATCTATCTAACATTCTCGTTCTCAAGCATGTAATAACAAATGTAATTGTGAGGCCACGTATGTCTATATTCGAGGTGGGGTAACAACACATGTCAACTCTTGGCTTCCTCTAACGGTTTGGTGGGAAATTTAGTCAGACAGTCAATTAAGTGATATACGTGATACACGCTTGGGCGATCATGTCTCTTTCGAGACATGACTGACTGAGCAGAGATTATTCCGCAGTAGGATGCTATCACTTTCTGCGGTAGACTGGCTATAGAACCCAATCTGTCCTGTTTTTTAACCCATGACTGGAAGGAAGAGATGGATTAATACTTTTCCCAAGGGTATTTGCGCATAAGTGAGTGCAACGAATTCAACTGCAATTTGAACTCGGCTCTCCGATTTCTTGTTCTGAGCCGATATCCACCGCTGCACAACGCATATTTAAGTACAATGTTTAATAATACACACGAGCTTCATAAAGTAAGTAAACATGTCAGATAATGATAACATTACGCTTATCGTAGTTATGTATTTCTTTCGTTACTATATGAATCTCTAAGATAACGTTTTGTTACTATTTTATAACTCGTTTACCAGCACCCTCCAAAAAATGACAGCTTTTGTAATTGAATTGTACCTTAAAAATATCAGAAACAATATTATTTTGCATTTTATCATTTATATTCCATATTTCCTAAGCATGAAATAAAATTCAGTTTTCACATATATATATATTGTCATCCGCAGACAGATCTGTTTCACTGTATCACAGCTCATCAGTACGGTTAGACTCCGATTGCTTTTTAACCCAGGATTGAAACCCGAACGAATTGGCGTCAGTCGGCGATTCTACCTCTGGGCTATGGGCGTTCAGTAGAAGAATGCAGACTTTTTAGTGCATATATTATCATTATACGCGCCCACTAGCCAGGGTGCTCTAATTCATTTTACTGAATGAGCGATGCGTACATGCCAGAGTAGCTACTGTTTTTCAAAGTCTACATATATTGATTATTTAATACTTAGTTTTTGGTTCTAATAGGGTTAGACCAGTACACATTTGTATTAAAAAGTGTTCGATACAATTATATTGTAGAACTTTTGAATATTTTCCATTTTTAAACGAGTTGTTTTGCTACCCAGGTTTCTACCATGAGTGGTGTCTTCAGGTGATTTTTAATAACTCATATTATTAATTATTATTAATATTACCATATTAATAATAATTTATTAAAAATTGCCTGAAGACACCACTCATGGTAGAAACCTGGGTAGCGAAATAACTTGTTTAAAAAATAGAAAAAAAAAAAAAAAAAAAAAATATATATATATATATATATATATATATATATATAACAGGTGAAGAGGCTCATCCCTTGTTCCTTGTTTAGGATGTGGTTTCCGGCTTTCTCTTTTCCAATCCTTTCACTCTTTTCTTTCTTTTCAATTGGAGTAGATAGACTAAACTATCGCCCGGTTCACACTTCACCCACGTCTATTGAACAGGTGAAGAGACTCATCCCTTGTTCCTTGTTTAGGATGTGGTTTCCGGCTTTCTCTTTTCCAATCTTTTCACTCCTACGTAGCCCCCTGCGCTTCAGTGGCGTTACCGCCTTGCTCGCGGTGATATGATTAAATATATATATATATATATATATATATATATATATATATAAAATACAATATAATATAATTTCACCCCAAGCAAGCAGGACCGTCACTAGTGCGCAGGGGGTTACAGTGAGAGAAAAAACAAGGTACAGGGGATGTCGAAGAAAGGATAAGAGATGTACTGGAATCAAGGAGATAGATGCATTTAAACTTTTGGCGATTGTAGCTATCAGGGAAGCAAGCAAACAAAAGGGTGTTCCACAAACGGGAAGTGCGAGAAAAGAAACTATTAGAGTAGAAGAGGAGGTTACATTTAACTATTTCAACGTTAAAAAGTTGGAACAATCTAGTAGCACACATAAATATACACTACCGGCTATAATTATTAGGCCACCCCAGTTTTTGTTTTTTTTAAAGAAATGATGTAGTTCATATAATTTTTAGTATTTATTGCTAAATGAAACTAGAATGGTTCTTTTGTCATTATTACTTTGCAAAATTTTATAAGACAGGCAAGCAAAGATGAACTCGTCCGAATCATCCTAAAATTCCTTCATTCTTTCATTGATGAAACAGCTATATAAGTAATTATTAAATATTTATAAATTCATTTGACGCACATGTTATTGTGCAATACTAACAAAAAACACTGGGGTGGCCTAATAATTATGGCCGGTAGTATATGTGGTCGGAGAACAAAGGAAAAAGCTCATCAGAACAGTTGCCATGAAAATACTTGTAGAAAAGACATGTTACTATCAGCGACCGTTTCATCAGATGATAATTAGACCCTAGAGGATTATTAACGTGTGGCGGTGTCCGAAGTGTCACAATTTTTGTTGTTTTTGGTTGATAGTAGGTTTCGAGTATGATGATGAACCGATGATCCTACTGCTCAACAAGACACCGTGCAAGCTGGTAACATTTGGGTTGAATCCGCCAAACCACTTCATTGCTTAGAAACCGCTATGTTGCAATGACTGATGGAGATTTGCACTTATACACGGATACCGTGTGGTTCAGCGAAGATAGACTATTCTAGCATTAGTTTGAGGAGCATTCTACAAGTTTCCGTCAAAGATTTGCACTGTTTGCCAAGCATTGAACTAATCGACCGATTACATGGTATCTATATATTGCCTGCACCTAAAGCACCATGGACCAGCATATGTAAATAAATCAGTTAAATGCTATACGTGATACACGCTTTGGGTGATCATGTCTCAAAAGAGACATGACTGACTGCTTGCTTTCTGATTGCTTTCTGCTTCTGATTGCTTTCTGCTTCTAATTCCTTTCTGGGTGATTGCTTTCTGCGGTAGACTGGTTGCCAGCCAAGGCTATGGAACCGATCTGTCCTATTATTTAACCAATAACTGGAGGGAAGAGACGGATAGATACTTTTCCCAAGGGTATTTGTGCGTATTGAATGCAAGGAATTCAACTGGAATTCGAACTCGGCACCCCGATTTGTCGTTCTGAGTCGATATCCACTGCACCACAACGCACATCTAAACTTATTTGTAAATGGAACTTTGTTTGTGTGTGTCTGTGTGTGTGTCCGTTACCTATAGACTCCGAAACGGCTGAACCGATTTTCTTGAACAGTTGTACTATAAGCAGCTGCGAGTGTTCTAAGCTCGGTTTTGTGTCGAGGTACCCCCGATAAATACCGAAAATCGATAATAGAAAAAATCGGCTTATAGAAGGAGTGGTCCGATCTTAATCAAATTTGATACACTCATAGACAAAGACATAAGAAACAATATTCAGAAGTTTCAAGGTTGCAGTTCTTATAATAGTGCAGAAAATAGATAATATATATATATATAAGGCAAGATGTTTGTGTGTGTGTCTGTTTATCTGCCTGTATGTCTGTATTTTTTTTTTTTCAGCCCTTTTATTTTAGTTTTTGCTTCGGGTTTGGCTCTAAGTAGGTATAATTGTAGTTCTTAGTCTCAGCCATGATACCATTTACTCAGAGGACTTATTTAGCCTTTAAAATTCAGTTTACGACGAAAAAACTTATTTGATATCGATACCAGGAAATCAAAATTTGACTTACATCCATTCATTTTACTTTCAGTCTACCATTTTGCTTTAACTAGAAACAACTATTGTCTTTCGTGCCAACGTCGAAAGAGTCTGAGCTCCAGTACCATGGATTAGTTTTAAAGCTTTCAGTACACCCGAGCAACGCCGGGCTATACTGCTAGTCTATATTTAAATAGTTGAGCAAAAACACAACGCACATGGCCTGAAGATTGCCCTTAAGCATAAAACAAACAGAAGTTGCTGGGTGCTGACCTCAATGTTCATTTAACATTAGTTAGGCTGACCACGAAATTTTGTGAAGACACCCTTATGATGCTCTCACTCGTCAGAGCTGAACTTCAATCTGCATGATATGGATCGAAGTTCAGCCCTGACGAATGAGGACATCATAACGTTGCCTTCAGGAAATGTTGAAGTCGGCATGTCTCTGCGCAGTTAAATCACAAACTTCTCAAAATTAATCTTATTAACGCTCTATTTATATCTCAGTATCGAGCACTTTACAACAAAAACCTGCTTTCCAAAATATATTTTTATCAATAAACCACTGAAAAACAACAATCTTAGCAGTAAGCATTATCACAGCTATATATATATATATATATATATATATATATATATATATATATATATATATATATATTATCCTGCGTTTAAAGCAGGACTCGGAGTTTCATGCAATCATCATATTATGAATATATATTCATTAATATATCAAGTGCATACTATAATATGGATAATATGTTTATTTACTAATGTGATATTAATATGATAATAAGAGTTCATAATATGCACCTTATAATTACATAATGTATGAAACTCCGAGTCGTGCTTAAAACGTAAGATAATATGTGTATTTATTAATATATACTTTTAACTGTTATATTGCATTGATCATTGTTCTATTAACACCGGATAAATATTTGTATATTTATGTGCATCAGCGCGTATATACATATATATACTTATTTACCTCCATACTTTTCTCTCTCTCTCTCTCTCTCTCTCTCTCTCTATATATATATATATATATATATATATATATATATATATAGTAATTATTATTATGTCATTTTTCATCATATTTCGATTTCTGCTTTGGTCTCACTACCAACCAAGTCTGCGGGGAGACCTAAGGCAGGTAGTGGCGTGTTGTTATGGCTCCATTTCATGTTTTTCTATATTCCCAATCATCTCCAGCATTACATAGATAAAGTTTTCCTTAGTGTGTGGGCTGTACTTAATAAGACAATTTTTTGTATGTCTCTTAAGCTGGGGTTTCCAGGGATTCTTTCAATGTGTTGTTTTGTTCCATTTTTTATCATTCCAAGTGCACCTACTATCACTAGCACAACTCTTGTTTTCAATTTCCACATTTTTTCTATTTCAATTTCCAGGTCTTTATATTTTGACAGTTTTTCAAATTCCTTGATTGCTATGTTACAATCCGCTGGACAAGCCATATCAATTAATAGACAAGTTTTCTCCTTCTGGTTTTTAACAATAATGTCTGGCCTGTTTGCTTCAATTTTTCTGTCTGTGTAGATGGTGTAATCCCATAGAATGGTTACATCTTCTATTTCTGTAACCGGTGCTGGATGATGTTCATACCAGTGTTTGTTTACAGCTTTTCCATAATGTTTGCACATTGCCCAATGTAAATATTGCCCAACTCTATCGTGGCGATTTTTATATTCGTTTGGGGCAAGCACAGAACAGCCTGAGATTAGGTGGTCTATTGTTTCTTGGTGTTTATCACAAAACCTGCATTTTGGATCCATATTATTATGCATAATATTTGTCTGAAAGTTTCTAGTGAAAAGACTTTGGTCTTGTGCTGCAAGTATAAATCCTTCAGTTTCAGACTTTAATCCAGATGCACGTAACCATCGATGAGTATTAACTTTGTCAACATTGGATTTATTGGCACGTACTGGATATTGGCCATGCAGAGGTTTGTCTTGCCAGCGCTGTTTCATCTTTTCAAGAGCTTTATCTTTGGCTTTCATTTTCATATTTTTTGCCGCAATAGTTGGTTCTTGGCTACTGTTTTGCTTTTCTACAGAATCTTTATTATTATTATTATTCTACAGAATCTTTATTATTATTATTATTATTATTATTATTATTATTATTATTATAGCATACTGCAACTCAATAGCTTTAAAGTTTTGATGTTAAAACACCATCATCAGGCAGTAAAATATCGTTGATATATTTTGTAATATATATATATATATAGAGAGAGAGAGAGAGAAAGAGAAAGAGAAAGAGGGAGAGAGAGATAAGATTTTTAAAATATAAAATTAAAAAGAACAAAATAAAAATAAAAACAAATAAAAACATGCTCCTTTCTTCTTACACTCCACTCTCATCAGTATTCTCATCCTTCTCCTACCCTCTTCCTGATACCCCCTGTAACCTGTCACTCTTTCTCATAACTTTCCTTCTATGTAAACCCCTTCTCAACACTGGCCGTAAAATGCCCTGCTTGGGGCAACACGATTATAAAAAAATTGACCAACAATGAGTTTGTAGTAAAATTACCAGCAATACATTTTTAATTAAAAAAAATACCAACAATGCATTTTTGTAGTGAAATTACCAACAATGCATTTTATGATTTAGAAACTATATATTAAAAAACATACCTTGTACCCTGAAAGTTTATAGTACCGTCTGCAATGTATTCAATTATAAAAGTAGAATAACATATTTTTATTAGCTTCCAAGAAAATTAAATTTCGACATTAAATGCCATATAAGGAGTTGATATGCTGTTAAACAAACAAATCAATCAACCTTGTTCTTGCCCGTGATATCAACCATTTGGCTGTGTTACATAAAAGCCTCCAAAAAATTGACATAACCCTTTGAATCCGAGTGACCTGTAGACCGAACGCTGTGTGAAAGTGCATATAATGTACTCACTATGCGGTCAATGGTCAAAGAGTTAAACATTTCATGAACTAGGCAATATAAACCTAGATGCATTTGTCGTAACTGCAAGAACAATGAGAACTGGTATAATGATCCCAAATAAGATTTAGACAAAGAGAAATGTTGAGCATTAACAAGTTAATAAAATACATATTCATATTGAATAAAGCGAGAATAACTGTTCAAGGCCTTCGCAACATTTGACATCAAAGAGTAGCCATCAGAGAATTCAGGTACTGAACAAAATAAACGCTGTCTTTGAGAAAAGTCAAAGAATAGTAGAAGTAACATGGTTTTCTTGGTTCGTGAGATCAGCTAACTCGGATCAGAAGTGCTGGTCCAGTTGTTGTAAACAAGACGACGAAATGTATCAAATCGTTGATGTAATTTGATGACCAAACAAAATAAGTAAAGAGATAGATATCGGGAATTTGTCTAATACCTGCAATAAATAAAAAATGAGGTTTGCATCTTTAATCACTGCAGTATTTGAAACGGTCCAAAGTTTCTTTCCATGAGAGTTAACTATTTATCTATATTTCCGGTGAAAATTTGAAACAGTCCAGATTACAACGTTATTGAAATCAGCGAGAATACCGAGGAGGGTGCTGAAAACAAAAATATTCGATGTCACCTAAAGGCTGCCAATTTCACTTGTTATAAAGGTTAAAATAATTGGTAAATGTTTATTATTCAGTAGGTTTTGACTTGAAATAATTTTCCTTTTCGTGTCTACTTTTAAGTGATTTTCGCCAAAATATAACAGGGTAATTCTGGAGGATAATGTTTTTTAGGTAAGCAGTCAATATTAAGAGATACTGCTATTTTCTTTTTTAGTAATAATTGTGACAGGAAGCAACGAAAAAGAAGCTGTAGGGTGACGTGATCTGCTACGTCCTGAAGGGACATGGCATTGTAAAAAATAAATAATTTTTTTTCAAAAAGGTTAGTCTGTCTAGCTAGATCAATATCCTTACAGATTATCTCGCAATCGCATCAGGCTAACACCGAGTAAAGCATGATAATATTAAGTTCAGACAGTCAAGTGCCATACGTGATACACGCTTGGGCGATCATGTCTTGAAAGAGACATGACTGACTGAGCAGAAAATTATCCCGCAGTAGGTTGCCATTGCTTTCTGCGGTAGACTGGTTGCCGACCAAGGCTATAGAACCCAATCTGTCCTGTTATTTAACCCATAACTGGAAAGAATAGACGGATTAATACCTTTCCCAAGGGTATTTGCGCCTACGTGAATGCAATGAATTTGGCTGGAATTCGAACTCGGCTCATCGATTTCGAATTCCAGCCAAATTCATTGCATTCACTTACGTGCAAATACCCTTAGTTTAAAGACAATGCAATACATCTTATGCACCGAGAGATTTTCCATATCAAGTTTCAGTATTAGAAAATCTAAGCAAATTGCGTAGAGAATATAACTGAAATAACTACGGTTGAAATCGTAGTAGTAACTTTGATTGTACTGGCAGTAGTGGTTGTAGTAGTGGTAATAGCTGCTGTTGCAGTATTACGTCAATAGCCGCAGTAGTAGTAGTAGTAGAAGTAACAGTAGTTTAGGAAATGAAGAGAATGGGTATGAAATGAAAGTGTGGGCTAAAAGAAAGAAAGAAAGAAAGAAAGAAAGGTTTTTTTTTTTTTAATCATATCACCCCGAGCAAGGCGGTAACGCCACTGATGTGCAGGGGGCTACGTAAGAGTGAAAAGATTGGAAAAGAGAAAAAGCCGGAAACCACATCCTAAACAGGAAACAAGGGATGAGCCTCTTCACCCGCTCAATAGACGTGGGTGGAGTGTGAACCGGGCGATAGTTTAGTCGTGCGAGACATAAAGAAAACAAAGAAAAGTGGATAAGAGAAGATAAAAAATGAGCGAAAATGTAAATGAAGAAGACGAAAAAAAATTCAATGCAGGAGAGTGAGAGAGAGAAAGAGAAAGAGAGAGAGAATAAACTGAAGAGAGAGGCGACGAAGAAATGGAAGAAAGAGAAGTAGAATAAGAAGACAGGATTGGTTAGACGAGTGAAGAGTCGGTGTGCCGCAGTGATGTCTACGACTGAATCTCCAGAACCCCCCCACACACACGCACACACACACAGGTATATGCCCACAAAACAGACGCACACGCACACAAAACCAAGCCTTCCCATCATCCCATCCCTTTCCCCACCCATCTTTGTTACCAGCTCCTTTACCCCTACCAACACTATCTTTCCGTAATCTGTTTGGGCTAAATCAATACAAGACCTACATCACATTGCTTGCAAGCAGAAAAGCGATCATTGTAAATACAAAAAGTACATCACAGGAATGAAGGTGGGAATCGACAGACAGGGTAGCACACACACACACACACACACACACAAATACACACTACTGATGTCGTTCAATTCTTTAGGCAGGATGGGAAGGGTTTGGTGAAAGAGCGTGTTCGTGAATGGGTGGAGTCGTGCATGAGCGAGGGAATGGGTGAGAACTGTGTACTCATGTATACGTATGGGGTGTGCATGTTAGAAACAGCTATTTATTCACATCACCTTAGTAAGACACAAGAAGTTAACAGTCGAGCACTTCATGAGGTTTAAACTACCTAAACAAGCGAACTAATTCAAACTGAATTGTAAAATATGTCTGTCAGCCCTCATGCCAAGGTATTATTCGCTTATGCATATTTTATGTGAGAGATTGCGCATAATTTACTAATATATATGTATATACAGAGTACGATTAATAAATTATCTAAATTTACGCAAAAATGAAAATAACATTGACAACTCATTTTAACAGATATGATTACCAAAATAACACGAAATTATTTTAAACTACTAAAGAGTATTATGATTATTCGCCTACGGTCTCCAGACTCCTTTGGAATCTCCTGCAACTCTTCTAGGCGGCCTTTTTGCTGAAGTTGGTGAATGCTGAAATAATCCTTACCTTCAGTTTATCTTAGGTGTTATAAGGAGTTTTGTTGGTCTCTTGCTCAACTGCGACCTACAAATAATAATCAAGAGGTTGCAGTCTGCGGAGTTAGGTGGCCAGATTTTATTTACAATTAATGCTGTATTTCTTAATATTGACTGCTTACCTTAAAAACGTTATCCTCCAGAAATGATGCATTTTTATTTATTAATCCAACAGATTTTATTACTTAAATGTCATTTTAGTAAATTGAGTAGACTCTTCGTTTATTTATGAAACAGATTGTATGTTTATTTTTGTTTACGGGCCTGGATATTTGAAAAAATGTGGTCTCTAAAAATAACGTTTAAGTAATAAAATCTGTTAGATAAATAAATCGAATCCATCACTTCTTTAGAAATTGCTTTAGAATGCGAAAGTGAGAAGATATGAATGGTTAGAAAATCCGAAAAAAAATTGCGTATATAAAGCACTATTCAACTTTCCCTGATCGTTGATGCACTCTGTGTCTAAAGCAGCCTAAAGCATTTCGGATCTAACGACGGTTTCTCCTGCCAAGGATCGGGCGCAGGTTCGAATCTTGACGGAAAGCGCATATTTTTCTTTAATAAGATTTCTTGACGATTCGAGCCGGTATATAGTCTATTTCATCCCCTAATGTCCATCGCTCCCATTGGAAGTATTGACGACCGCTCGCCTTCGACGAGGGGGTCGTTGAGGCTTTTGTAATCTTTTTTACAGGTAGGAGTGTTGACCCTACGCAAACCACCGAACAAAGTAGAGTGGCTGCCAACCAAGTTTATAGAAGTGTTGACCCTACGCAAACCACCGAACAAGGTAGACTGGCTGCCAACCAAGGCTATAGAACTCAATCTGCTCTGCTATTTAACCCCTATATAGAGGGAGAAGAGATTAGTTAAAACCTTTCCGTTGGGTATTTAGGCGTAAGTAAATGCATCGAATTCAACTGGAATTTGAACTCGGCTCTCCAAATTCTCATTCCGAGCCGATATCCACTATACCCCAACGCACATCCAGTCTACTCCATGCTTAAGCACAATAAATAACCAAGCCAGGTGTGTTTTGCTTTTGCTCGATTATTTCTTCCCTTATGAAATATCTTTGCAGATTTGGTATTTATTCCTCCATTCATTTGATCAAACTTTTCAAGTTGGTTATTGATTGCTTTCTTTTGTTTTGTTTTTTAATCGTGTCACCCCAAGCAAGGCATTCCACTGCCACTATAGCGCATAGGGTTACATAGAGCGATTGGGTATGGGACATGTCAGAAGGAGGGTGGTAGACGACTTAGGATGTACATAGGAAGAGAGTTGGAGAGAGTGAGTGTGAGTGTATTAGGAGGTGTCTATTGACCTTACATTTAAACTCCTGGAGGTTGTAGCCGTCGGGGAAGCAAGCATGCGGTAGGGAATTCCACAGGCGGGAAGTGCGAGGAAAGAAGCTGTTGGAGTAGAAATTGCGGTTACATTTCATCGGTTTCACTGTAAAAGGGTGGGACCTAGTTGCCAATCTAGTATCTCGTGCAAATTCACATCTAGGGGGCACCAGTGATTTTTAAGTTCGTCAGAGCAGAAGCCATGAAAGTATTTATAGGAGAGGCACAGGGAAGCCACGTCACGCCGGTGAGAGAGATACTGCAGGGTTTCTTTTGTTTTGTTTTTGTTTTTTTGTTTTGTTTTTTTCTCGCTTTATATATGTCTTGTGTGTATTGGACCCGTCTTTACTTATTCTGTGATTTAAGATTTTCAACTACGCCATTTTTTAGAGAGAGTTTCTTGGTACTTCCTATTCTATTGAGAACTTCCTAATTTTTTCCATGTTCTGTCCAAGTTATTCCACGTTCGCCAGTAGAACCAAGTCTCGGTCACTTTATTAATTTTTTTTTTTTTCAGTTGGGAAAAAAGTATACGGCACATTATCACATCAGAGACCCTCACATAGAAGTCTTCGTCTCTAGCTTAACAACTCAATACTTGCAGCACGGTGAAACACCAGTTCTTGTACGATCACCGATGTTAAGCAACGTCGATCCTGGTCAGTAACTGGATGGGTAACTGCTTGCGAATACCAGGTGATTGAATGTCAGTCAATTAAATTACCATACGTGATACACGCTTTGGGTGATCATGTCTCGAAAAAGACATGATTGACTGGGCAGAAGATTATCCCGGAGTAGGTTGCCATTGCTTTCTGCAGTAGACTGGTTACCCACAAAGGCTATAGAGGAAGAGACGGATTAATACATTTCCCAAGTGTATTTGTGCGTAAGTGATTGCAAGGAATTCAACTGGAATTCAAACTCTGTTCCCCGATTTGTCCTTCCGAGCCGATATCCACTGCACCACAACGCACATGTACGGGTAATGTAATGGATAATGTTTCGGTATTGGAAATCGGAGAGCCGAGTTCCAATTTCAGGCGGATTTCATATATTCACTTATGTTTTGAATCCACCTCACATCTGCTTCCTCTAGCTACCAACGAATCAATCAGTCAGTCTCAACACCTTAATTTATGTTGTACTTAATGATTTTTAGCAAATCTCTTAACGACAACATAAACCAAGTTTAAAAACCAACGAGAATATATGTGAATATTGCAATGCTTTTACAATATACGTTCTGGTGGGGGGTAGTCAGTTCTTTCTTATTGTAATTTTAAAATAAATCGGATTGAATATGATGGTATGCAAATGCACGTACGCTGCACTATTGGCCCAAGGATCGACAGCCAAGGTGCAGTCAGTGCTAGTTGTACATTTGGCAAAGTGACAGCAACTTTCTTGGTTGTCACCGTGAACTGAAATGTATATTGATGTGTGCGGATCGATATGTTAGTGTAAAGATTTCCCAACCCATATACATAAACACGCATATGATGACGCATGCGCAGTAGCGCACAGAATAGGTATGGATTTATGAAAGCATCATGTTTATTTTCCACTCTGTCTTCCTTTGTTTCTCGTTCACATCTTCTTATATATATATATATACATTTTTATATATATATATATATATAGTCATCCGCATATATATATATTTCTTATATATATATATATATATATATATATCGCATTTACGCATCGTTCATTTAGTAATGAATGTGAACACTCTCGGCTACTGTCGTATATTTAGACTGTATATATAATAGAAGGCTAAAATTCGCCTTCATCAACTAGCGCCCATAGCTTAGAGGAAGAATCGCCGATTGGTGTCAATTTGTCAATTCGGTCGGGTTTCAAACCTGGTTCGATGAAATTGGATGTATAACAGTACTGATACGCTATGATACAGCAAAACAGGACTGTCTGCGGATAACTATATATATATATATATATATATATATATATATATATATATAAGAAAAAGTGCGAGAAGCCGTGAACGTTTTGTTTAAAGTATAGATTTATTGTTGCTATTATTATAATTATTACTTGCTTTTTATATATATTGAGTGTCCATAATGGTATTTGTGTCGCTACACGTTTTTTTAAAGCTGTTTGATATTATGAATATGTCATCTACTTAGCGTGCGTATATGGGGATGATGTATATGGAATTATTGATGGCTTTTTTACACAAGGATTTTAGCATTAAACAAACCCCAATCAACAAAAATTTCCCTAATTACGTCTCCGCTGATAAAATTAGCCTTAACAAAATTTAGAAAAAAACAAAAATAAACGCAAACAAAAATAAACGTACAGTTAATTTAATCTATGGTAACCAAATGTACCCTCATTATAAGCAGGAGGAAAAAGCAATTGAAAACATAATTTACCGGTACATATCACTCAATAATCATGACAAACATCTAAGGTTTATCATCTGCTAGAATAAGTTTAAAATGTCTTACCAACAACGTCTGACCTTATAAATCCCTACTATATAAAAACATAATGTTATCTATAAATTTTCTTGCCCCCATGGAAGATTGCATCTCCAGCGTTAATAACATAAAACAACATTGAATACTTACATTGGGCTCACATGCACCACACTTTCCCGCAGACTGACTTGTCACCTGTAGAATCCGTGCATAGTTCGACCAATACATCATGAACGACCAACGTACAACTATTATTATAAGACAAATACTAATAGATCACACTTAAATACTCTACAGCACCCAACACAAGGAAAGGCTCAAAATTCTAGTAGGTATTATTCTACAAAATAAACAGCCCACATTAAATAAAATATCATTTACCACAGGAGAAGGCAAAGAATTTATATATATATATATATATATATATATATATATATATATATATATATAAATTTTCTGAAATTAAAAAAATTCATCTCATCTTTAAAAAAAAGATCTCCGAAGAAGATTTAATAAAATGAAACATGTGAGATTAAAACACGTTTCCTACTTTGTTTTTTATTTAATCTATCATTCAAACACACACACACACACACACACACACACATATATATATATATATATATATATATATATATTGGCACAGTGGTCGATCAGCTCATCATCTACGCATTTTGGAAGCTGTTTATCTTAAACTTTACCATTTTGGAAGCTGTTTATCATAAACTTTTTCGCTCCTTACAATTGCTGGGTGCGTGTGCGTTATGGCGCAGTGGATATCGGCTCGGAACGAGAAATCGGGGAGCCGAGTTCGAATTCCAGTTGAATTCATTGCATTTACTTACGCACAAATACCCTTGGGAAAGGTATTAATCCTTCTATTCCTTCCAGTTATGGGTTAAATAACAGGACAGATTGGGCTCTATAGCTTGGTCGGCAACCAGTCTACCGCAGAAAACAATGGCAACCTACTGCGGGATAATCTTCTTCCCAGTCAGTCATGTCTCTTTCGAGACATGATCGCCCAAGCGTGTATCACGTATGGCACTTAACTGACAATTTCTGGAGGGTTTGTGAGTGTTACAATTTTTCCTTTTTATCACTCTTATGGAGTTGTGTGCTTACACCACTGTTACGTTTTAATTTATTGATTAAAATTTATTTTTAGACGAACTCCATCTTTCTCCCCATTTTTATAAGTAATTCTTTGGTGTTTTCCTTTGTCCTGTATTTCCCATCTACAATAAAGCCAACGTAAGCCTTTGAAGAAATGTTGGCAGAAAAGTTCCTCGGGTTGGGTTAGTATAATAACGTCTATTTTATTCAAAGTAATTAGTTCTTTCTGTGGGTACAAATCTTTGTTTATATATATATATATATATATATATATATATATATATATATATACCAAAGACCCTGACATAACATGGAGTATAATTATATATAATTTTTAAAAAGCCAAACATAATGGTGGTGATGTCAGCAGATTGTGTCAAGAAGTTAACTATAATATTATTTCCAGAACAAAAAATTAATAAATAAAAGATGAGAAATAATGTCCAGATGTAATTACACCCAAAATACATCAAACAAATCTGGGTGAAAGTGTATAAGATCCTTAAGTAACTCCTCCCTAAATCTAAAATTTCAGTTATTTTAAATTCCCGGTCGCGTACAGTATTTACATTATTCGAACTATTGTCCTCATCTTTGTTGCCATTTGTGCGACGTTTCAGTCATTGTAGGCTCCGGCCTTCTTCCGATGCTATGAGTTTCAAACCGAACCATTTATTACAATCACTGAGGTATATGATCTTCATTTCTTTCCGTAGTATTGATTCTAAAGATAGTCATGAGTTATCTGCCTCTAAAACTGTAAGTTACTTCTTCACCACTGCAGTAGCCTACTAGACCATGTGAACTGGACTATGTGAAGTGAATAAGGCCATCCATACAGGAAAAAAGGGAGTGACAACAAATTGGTATTCCTGGATATGCTAATAACTTGAACAGAGTTGAGTTTCAATACCATATACCAAAAGCCAACATTCACCGAACAATACCTCAACTACAACTCCTACTAAAAGTGTTATATTAGTCACAACCAAGATGAGAACAAAAGTTTCAAATAATTCCAAGATTATTGAAAATTACTTATCTCAGAAATAAATACAAATGACAAGTGGCACGAAACCACTAACATAATACACTTGTCAAAATACATCTGACACTGAATATAAAAGGCTCCAAAAATACACCATTGAAGTCCTTCGGGACGGTGGTGTATGGGATATAGTAGTTGATTATACATGTTAGTATCATCTATTGGTCATGAGTTGGTAGTGAGAGAACCAAACTCCAACATAAAAGAACAATAATTGATTTCACTGGATATTTCTCAATAATCAACGAGATATTCCACACCTGGTGATTACCAGAGGGTACTTGGTCGAAACGTTGTGTCTAATATAACACCTATATCAGCCAAGATGAGAACAAAAGTTCGAAATAATTCTATTATTGAAAATTACCCATAAAAACATTGCAATATGAATTCTGGTAAAAAAGGGTTTATAAGTCCAAAACATTCAGTTGTTCCAGTGGATATAGACGTTGGTTAGTTCCTGTGATTGGCCCAAAGAGTTGTGAGTTCAATACCAGGCTACAGCAGTGGTAAAGAAGTAATTTACAGAGTTACAGTGAGATAACTCATGACAACCAATAGGAAGCAATATAACGCAAGGAATGAAGATCATATACCCCTGTGATTGTAATAAAGGGTTCGGTTCGAAATTCCTAGCAGACCTGAAGAAGGCCAAAGCGTACAACGGCCAAAATGTCGTACAAATGGCAAGAAAGATGAGGACAATAGTCCGAATAATGTAAATGCTGTAAATACCACCTCATCTCAGAAATATAGACAAATACTTCCAGTCGCGTGTTCGCAAAAATCCCTGTTGTACGTTTAAAAACATTAGAAAATCAGTTATTATAAATCGGCTGAAGATACCGAAAGTTTGAAACCAAGGTTGCGTAAATTATTGGTTTTTAGACGAAAAATATTCAACAGCTCTAGATTACATATGTATTGAGCACTTTTTAATGCAACTGTATACTAGTCTAATTTGATTATCACCAAATACTAATTAACAATAATTTGTATATATATATATATATATATATATATATATATATATATATATATATATACACTACCGGCCATAATTATTAGGCAACCCAGTGTTTAAACAAAAATGATGTATTTCATACTATTTTTTTATATTTATTCCCAAGTAAATAATTGTTAGTGAAAATAGAATGATTCTTTTGTTAATATCGCACAACATGTGCATCAAATGAATTTATAAATATTTGATAATTATGTATATTGCAGTTTCATCAATGAAAGAATGAATAAAATTTAGGGTGATTCGGACGAGTTCATCTTTGCTTCCTTGCCTTGTAAAATTTTGCAAAGTAATAATAACAAAAGAACTAGTCTATTTTCATTTGGCAATAAATACCAAAGGTAGTATTAAATACATCATTTCTTTAAAAAACAAACTGGGGTGGCCTAATAATTATGGCCGGTAGTTTATATAACTGTGCATTTGGGTAATATCTCTCTCTAATATTTTTCTTTAAAAATGTCTGCTAAGACACTTCCGTTTCTGTTTTTATTATTGCGTACAAAAACTTTATTTATGGGACTTAGTGAATGCAAAGATTGCTCCAAATAATAATTCGTTTCGTGTGCTTTCAGCTAATCTCATTTTCAAGGACTTGCGTTGTGTATAACATGTAGTGACGTAGACTAGCCATTGTCAACGTCTTGAACAAGGTGCATAAAGATCAACCATTTAAAAAATTGATTTGGTTGTTGATTATTTAATAAAATACAACTTCAGTTTATTTACATTGCGCACGACACACCAAGAATATTCAGCTATATATATATATATATATATATATATATATATATGATCATCATCATCATCATCATCATCGAGCATACTGAACAGACATGACAAAACAAGCCAAGTCCTGTGAAAAACAACTTTAGCTCATCTGTAATAAACATTACAAGTCACTTGCAGGCTACATGAGCCATGGTCATTCTCTCTCGAGAAAAAAAAATTGATAAAATATGTCAGCGATAGTCCTTTTCGGTTAATAAGTTAATTACTATCGTGTGTGTGTGTGCGTGTGTGTGTGTGTGTGTGTGTGTGTGTGTGTGTGTGTGTGTGTGTGTGTGTGTGTAAAATTTCGTTAAAAAACTTCATCATCAAAACCTTATTATTAAGAGGAAAGACTAAAGAAGTTCTTTTATTATTAAATGATACTCTTTATTATTTTGAGAACCTTCGATTTTTTTTTTTTTGCTTTTCTGTGTGTGTCAGCGGCTGACATAAATTTAGTATGGAAATTTTAGCAGTTTTTTGGGGGATGCAAAAAGCAAATTAAGAAATTCTTGCAAAAACTAGATAATTGTCGGATTGTAATGAAACTTTCAGAACGTATTCTCTAAAGAATTAAATTATAAGTTTATTTTTTAGAAAATATTTGTAGAAATATTTTTACACCTATTAACCCCCACAAATTTAATTTCATGAAATTTTAAGAAATTCTTTCTTGTAGCGTTTAATATTTATATTTTTTGTTAGGACGAGTCGTCGGAGAATTTAAATAATGAATCTTTTCGGATCAAATAGTTGCAGAAAATCTGCTCTGAATTGAAAAATGAAAAATGCAATAAAATTCAGACAGAATTTAAATTTTAATTGCTTTTATGTATAAAAATGTTATGAACACTGTTGTCTACTATTGTCTTAAGAATGTTTTGTTCAATGAATTTTTACAAGAGTTGTTTTCATTTTTTATTTTAATTAAATTACTTTATAAACTTTTAAATCTTACAAAACTTCTGTAACGCTCAAGAGATATTGTTACTAAATTAAGACTACTTATTAATCGTAAATGGAAGAGATTACAAATTCAATGAATCCTGATATTTTATAAAGAATTATAAATTTAGTAGTATAAACGCGTCGATTGTTATCAAAAAATTAAGTGCAGTAACTATAGTAAAGTTAAAATTTATTGATAATTTTCTAACATTTTTCTCAATCTGCATTTCGTAAGTTAGTTTATAAAACCAAAGTATCTAAAATCCAATTAAATTATTAGATCGAATAGAATATTTTCTTTAATTTTTAAGAATACTGGGTATTTCCAAAAATGAATAATATAAAAAAAATGACGTTCACATTATATTCGTAAATTATTGCAGTTGTATCTTCCTCAGAGGTTTCAGAAAATATATTTTAATTTTGAAAGATTTTTAATACGTTTTATTGATAATAAAAGAAGGCAAAAACTCATTCCAATCAGTCTAAATTCAGTTTAAATTACAGCTAAGTAGATTCCTTGACATTTGTTTTTAATCGTATCACCCCGAGCAAGGCGGTAACGCCACTGATGTGCAGGGGCTACGTAATAGTGAAAAGATTGGAAAAGAGAAACCGCGTCCTAAACAGGAAACAAGGGATGAGCCTCTTAACCTGTTCAATAGACGTGGGTGGAGTGTAAACCGGACGATGGTCCAGTTCACATACTCCAATGCTTGGGAAAGACATAAGAGTAATCAAGAATTTTTACTGGCAGCAAACCGCTTGTATACGAACAGGTAACGAATTCAGCAGATATACAAAGATAGAAAGGGGCATAAGACAAGGATGTGTCTTTTCACCGGATTTGTTCAACTTTTACAGCGAGAATATTTTGAGGACCCTAGAGGTTATGCCTGGATTTGACATCGGAGGCCACAATTTAAACAACCTAAGGTACGCAGATGATACAGTGCTGATAGCAGACACGGAAAGAAAAGTATAAGACCTCCTACAGAAGGTAGCTGAAGAGAGTGATAAGGACTACAAATAAACTGCAAGAAAACCGAATTCATGGTCATCAGTAAAAAGGCAGCCCAATATGCCAAATACAGGTCGGAGGTACTAGAATCAAGCAGGTACAAAAAAATCAAATACCTGTGAAGTGTTATAACAGAAGACGGAAAGTGCGACACAGAGATCCAAAGACGAATTGGCATGGCGAAGGAAGCATTCCAGAAGTTGAAACAGGACAATTTCGCTAGTAACAAAGAAGAGAGTACTGGATTGCTATGTGTTGTCCGTCCTTCAATATGGCAGTAAATGCTGGACAATATCATCAAAGATGAAAAAAAAAACTTGAAGCAACTGAAATATGGTTCTACAGAAGGATGCTGCGAATATGATGAATCAAGCATGTGAGCAATGAGGAGGTCTTATAAATGATGGAAACGAAAAGAAAATTTATACTGAGCATCAGGAAGAGACAGCTGAAGTTCCTGGGACACGCAATGAGGAAAGAGGGCTTGGAGAACCTGATACTAACAGGCCAGATAGAGGGAAAAAGAGACAGGGGACAGCAACGGATAACATATTTGAAGGACCTAATCAGGTGGATGATGGAACGCGGGTTGTATGGTGTAACAGGAGAAGGTGTGCTAAGAGCCACCAGGGATAAGGAGGCGAGGAAAGCCATGATCGCCTACGTCCTGAAGAGACAGGGCACATAGAAGAAAAATATCACTGATTGGTATTATTAAATTTCATCTATTAGCTTGAAACTAAAATTAAGGTAAAAGCTTCAAGAATGATTTTTCATTTATTAATGCATTTCAAACCTTACCTATGGCTTTTCTTTGAATTACCTATATATATATATATATATATATTGGTAACAACAATGTATAGAATAATGCGTCCATGTGTATACAAACACGTTGCTTTGTACATGGTTGCACACGCATATTTGGAACCCTGTTAAAATTGTATAAAATTTTAATAGATTTAAGTAATATCACTACACATTTCAATTGACTCGTTTGGAGACCAAAAGTAGGCTCCAATTTAAATTTACACTTTAGCATTTAATAACCAATCAGCAAAGTTCTCAAACACTCTTAGACCTTTGAAATTTCAAACAACTATGTTTACTGTCTGCTACGAAATTTAAGAGATCACCCCAGAAAATATTTTCCTTGCTAAAAATAAATATTTAAAAATTGTGGGAAATAGGTATTAACAAATAAACTTCTGAGCTTAGTAAATCTAACTTTTAGCTTTCGTGAATCAGTTTTTATTATAAATATTCATTGCGTTAAGTTAGTTTTCAGTTTTTTCGGTAAACCTTTAACCAGGGTTGTGTACAACTAATTACTCACATCTTTCGTATAATTAATAACTCAGTCCCTGGTTATCTAGGCTTATGGTTGGATTGTCTTTGGTAAATAATTAAAAAATGACGTTCACTTGATGGAATTGTAACAACAAAGTCTGCTTTTAGTCACATCCTCGGGAACAGAATTTTAATGTTTGTAGTAATTAAATAAAAAAGAGATTATGTTCGCATTTGACCAATCACTACGCACCAGTTTCTCGTGTACCTCTATACCGTTGTCCAATCAGCGTTGCATGTCATTATAAACTTTTGTAAAAGGCCTAGCTCGTCGTCGACCACAATTGTTCGCGTCGCTTCGGTAAACAAGATCGATTGATTACTTTTCTTATTGCTAATATCGATTAAACAACACGGACTGGGCAAAGACGCTACAAAATGAATAACAAATAAGAAAATAAACTTAATTAGAATCAAACCAGACACTGGTGAGTCAGATGTTGTAGCACAGTTGGTAATGGTATTATTGTCTTTAAGTGACTAACTTGGGTTTGAGCCAAGATAGCCGGTAGCAAGTGTATCATCTCCATTCCCTTAAATAAAGATATATCTAAATAGTGGATTCGCAATGAGTGATTTACTTTTTCTTTATGTGCCGTGTCTCTTCAGGACGAAGGTGATCATGGCTCTCCACAATTTCTTGTCCTTTCTAGTTTTTAATAAATTTTGTCTTTTTGTTATTTTTTAAACTATGTTCCGACATCCATTTACTCAAACTCACTAAGTATGTTACGCATTGTTTTCCTCTGTCCGTCTTTCCTTTACTCTGTCATGTGAGTATCAGATTTTCTAAGCCTTCTTTCCATATTATGAACTATAGAAATTTCAAATAAGTTTTCCAGATATTAAGTAAAAGTTTCCTTTTTGTTTTGATTTTTATAAAACTTCATCGTTGTTCACATGTAGAGTCCATGGTATTTTCAGTGTCCTTCTATAGAATCACATTTCTGTTGCTTAAAGTCTCTTCTTTATCTTTAAGGAGATTGTCCAACATTTGCTGCAATATTTTTCTTCTTTATGAGCCGTGTTCAATCAGGATGTAGGCGATCACGGCTCTCCACAACTAAATGTCCCTTGTAGCTCTTAATAAACTTTGTTTTCATGTTATTTTTCCTGAGCCATCTCCTGCCATCCATTTACTCAAGTTCACTAAATATGCGATGCGCTGTTTTTCTTTGTCTTTTTTACTCTCTATCTATCCTCTGGGTATCAGATTTTCCAAGCCCTTCTTCCTCATTATATGCTCTGGAAATCTCAACAGTTTTTTCTGGTGTTAAGTATAAGTATACTTTTTGTTTCCTTTTTTTCCAAAACTTCATCGTTACTCAAATATCCGGTCCATGGTATCCTTAGTATCTTTCTGTAAAACCGCATTTCAAGTCTTCTCTTCATCTTTGATGAGATCGTCCAGCACTCACTGCCATCCAAGAGGACATATCACAGCAGTTTTGTACTCTTTTCCTTGTTTCTATTGATTTTTTTCTATTTCTTATTACTCTGCTTAGCTTTTTGGAATGCTTCCCTGGCTATCCCAATACACGTTCGGATCTCAGTGTCGCTCTTTCCAAATCACTGTTAAAACACTTCCCAGATATTTAAATTTCCGCACTTGTTTCATTTTGGTATCACCGATTGGCAATTCACAATTTGGGTTCATGTCTTTTGCTAACAACCCTGCATTCTGTCTTCTTGCAATTGATGCTTAGTCCTTTCTTCTCGCTTTCCTTCCGTACCTTCTCTAGGAGTGTCTGTAGCTTTCTTTCTGTGTTCGCTATCTCGACACTGTGTCATCTGCATACCTCCTGTTGTTAGGAGAATAAATATCACGTAACTGTTCAATTTTCTTTGTTTCTAATGATCTAACGAAGTTTTTTTTCTGTTTCTTAATACACTGCTTGCGGCGGGGGTGTTGTGATACAATGGATTCCGACTCGGAGAACCGAGTTCAAATTCCAGTTGGCCCAAATAACATTGGGAAATGCATTAATCCGTCTTTTCTCCCTCCAGCTATGGGATAAATAGCATGACAGATTAAGCTTTGATTGGCAACTAGTCTACCGCAGAAACTAATAGCAACCTACTTCGGGAAAAACGTTTGCCAAATCAGTCATGTCTCGAAAAAGATATGATCGCCCACGCGTGGATCACGCATGGCACTTAAGTGACTGAATACACTGCTTAGCTTTTGGAATGCATCTTTGGCTATCTTAATGCCTCTTCGGATTTCAGTGTCACACTTTCCATCCTCTGTTAAAACACTTCCCAGATGTTTACTTGTTTTTCATTACTCTACTTAGCTTTTGGAATGCATCTTTGGTTATCTTAATGCCACTTCGGATTTCAGTGTCACACTTTCCATCCTCTGTTAAAACACTTCCAAGATATTTCCCTGTTTCTCATAACTCTGCTTAGCTTTTGGAATGCATCTTTGGTTATCTTAATGCCTCTTCGGATTTCAGTGTCACACTTTCCATCCTCTGTTAAAACACTTCCCAGATGTTTACTTGTTTCTCATTACTCTGCTTAGCTTTTGGAATGCATCTTTGGCCATCTTAATGCCTCTTCGGATTTCAGTGTCACACTTTCCATCCTCTGTTAAAATTCTTCCCAGATATTTCCCTGTTTTTCATTACTCTGCTTAGCTTTTGGAATGCATCTTTGGCCATCTTAATGCCTCTTCGGATTTCAGTGTCACACTTTCCATCCTCTGTTAAAACTCTTCCCAGATATTTCCTTGTTTTTCATTACTCTGCTTAGCTTTTGGAATGCATCTTTGGTTATCTTAATGCCTCTTCGGATTTCAGTGTCACACTTTCCATCCTCTGTTAAAACACTTCCCAGATATTTCCCTTTTTCTCATTACTCTGCTTAGCTTTTGGAATGCATCTTTGGTTAACTTAATGCCACTTCGGATTTCAGTGTCACACTTTCCGTCCTTTGTTAAAACTCTTCGCAGATATTTCCTTGTTTTTCATTACTCTGCTTATCTTTTGGAATGCATCTTTGGTTATCTTAATGCCCTTAGGATTTCAGTGTCACACTTTCCGTCCTCTGTTAAAATACTTCGCAAATATTTAAAATCTCTCTGATTTACTATTGTTGTAAATAAATTCATTCAAACAGGTAGGCACAATTTCAGCATTCTCAATTTTAGTAACCAGAACGTCATTGTTCGCTCAAAGCACATCCACGGACATACTCAAATACTTCATTTCCTGATAGCTCTACTTTCAATCATACCACACTCCCGCATTCATCATAAGTGTTTTTTAGTAACCTTCTACCTTAATAGACTCCCGAGTATTGCATTAATGAGCCTCCTGTTTGTTTTGCACGTCTCCATTAATCTTGTGGTGTATACTCGCCCGATCCCATGTTATCTTATCCAAAATTTATCAGTATTTAAATTTTATTAAGACAGGTTCCAAAAATGTTATTGTTACTACGGTTCATTATTATTATTTTTGATGATTATGTTGTTGCTGTTGTTGTTGACGTCGTCGTCTGTACGTAATTCTTTTTTCTTTCAACCCGAGATCTTGCATTATGTCTGTTCTTCATCAAGTCGTACGACATAAAACATACAGTACCTTCTGTAAAATATTTGCAGAACAAAGCAACAAAGACATCTGAAGCGAAACTAAGCTTGATACCAATTTTCTTAATTGTAGGTTTCTTATGTTTTCGATTTGGGTGATATAAACCCTAACGCCTTAGTATTTCGTTTTTTGTGTGTGTGTGTGTGTGTGTGTGTGTGTGTGTGTGTGTGTGTGTGTGTGTGTGTGTGTGTGTGTGTGTGTGTGTGTGTGTGTGTGTTTTTGCTTTGACTAGGTTATGAACAACATATATGATGATATATATGATGATCATAATTTGCCACAGTCCTTGTCCGCTCGTACGCGTTCGGACTCCCAAAATTAAACCTCGTCCTTGTCTCGCGTCCACTTCCTAGTGGGCGGAAGAGATAAATATCCCTGACTTGCCACAGTCAATATTATCTCTAAGCAACAGTCTCTATTCTTTTACACCGGTTCTCGCTTGATCACAGAAGTTAAGCAACGTTGAGCCTGGTCAGTACTTAGATGGGTGACCACTTGGGAATACCAGGTGCTGTAAGCGTTTAGTGACGGATGTGCGTTGTGGTGTAGTGGATATCGGCTCGGAAAGATAAATCGGTGAGCCGAGTTCGAATTCCAGTTGAATACCCTGCATTCACTTAAGCACTGGCACCCTTGGGAAAGGTATTAATCCGTCCCTTCCCTCCAGTTATGGGTTAAATAACAGGGTAGGACTTGGGAACCCTGCCCTTAAAACAAAATCCCCAATGAATCTTGGTACTCGAAAAGAAAAAGTATTACTAGACACAAAACTTATATAAAAACAACAATAAATTGTTGAAAGAAAAGGGTATTACTAGCAATAAATAAATAAAATTTAGTAGGCAATAAATGACCGCCGAGGTGTTGATGTGCCATAAAACAAAAACAACCAACTATTCTTTTATCCCTTTACGTAAGCTCGCTAGGTAGATTTTTCGACGGTTATCTCTGACCCTATTTGCCTTGGATATGTGCTTTTCAAGTTTTAATTTTAAATTCTCTAATCACCATATTTCTTAACCATATTTCTGTTGCTTCAAAGCAACAGAAATATGGTTCTACAGAATGATGCTGAGTATACCATGAATCGAACATTTGATCAGCGACGACGTTTTGGAGAAAATGGAAACAAAAAGGAAATTTATGCTTAACATCAGGAAGAGACAGTTGAAATTTCTATGGCACGAAAGATTCCTATGGAAGGAGAGATTGGAAAACTCGTTGGTATACTCAGAACAGATCGAGGGAAAGAGTAACAGAGCTAACATACCTCATGAGCTTGAGTAAATGGATGATAGAACTATAAGGCACAGGAAAATGTTGAGGGCCATAATCGCCTACGTTCTAAGGGACACGACACTCAAAATAAAAATAATATATTTCCTCATTATTTCTCACAGAAACATCAACTCTTCCTTTATGATTGTAAGTATAAGTGCTTTTTTTTTCGCTTACTTTTTTCTTGAAACTTTCTCGTTTTTCACATGTTCTGTCCATGGTATTCCCAGCATTCATCGGTAGAGCCATATCTCGATCACTTCAAGTCTTTTCTTTGAGCAGATTATTAGTAAAAGGCGAAAGATTTATCTGCATCTCTTGACCGGAAACCAGAGTAGGCTATTAGAATTACTAGACCTATTCGTGTTCACTATTATATAAAAAGGCAGATATTACAGGTCAGTTTAGCAATCTTTTCTTCGTTCCTGATGTAGCAGACGTTAAAATCTTTTCGCTTGAAACTTATGCGCTGATAACCCTATCAGAGGTAGTAAATTGAAAGCATGCGTGATGTGAAGCCGAACAATCTCTCTCTCTCTCTCTCTCTCTCTCTCTCTCTCTCTCTCTGTGTGTGTGTGTGTGTGTGTGTGTGTGTGTGTGGCTTAGACTATACATTTTATTAATTCTCTAATTCACTAACAGATTAAGTTCCACTCTTCCCTCGTTCTTTACAGAGACTGTTATGAACACACCTTCAGTTCGCATTTCCTTTCAAAAATTATTCACGAAACTTTTTCTACACGAAAATTTTCTCGATAAAATAAAATTTTCTTTTTCGTTTTGTTTCACTATTTTGTTTGTCTATTTTCTCAACCAATTCACAACTTTTTGTCGTCAGCTCTAACTTTTGTTCAGCTTCAAATGACGACCCCCAAACACGGACATTTTCTTATCCCATAATAATTGGAGTAGATAGACTAAACTATCGCCCGGTTCACACTCCACCCACGTCTATTGAACAGGTGAAGAGGCTCATCCCTTGTTCTCTGTTCAGGATGTGGTTTCCGGCTTTCTCTTTTCCAATCTTTTCACTCTTACGTAGCCCCCTGCGCATCAGTGGCGTTTCCGCCTTGCTTGGGGTGATATGATTAAAAAAAAAATAGTTGGTTTTGTCTCTGGAGGGCATCTTTCGCTATTCCAATTTCTGTGTTAAAATTTTGGTCGTTTTTTAAAACACTTTCCGGGTAGTTAAATTTCTGTACTTGCTTGATTCTCATATCTTTATTTTACTGGGTTGTTCTTCTTGCTGATGACCATGCATTTTGTCTTCTTACATTTTCAATCGTTACTTCACGTTTTCTTATATTACACAGTTTAGGATTTCTAGAAGTTTTCTTTCTGTGTTTATCACCTGCACATTGTCATCTACGTAAATTAGGCTGCTAACTGTATTGCCATGCAGTGTTAATTTACTTCTTGTCTTGTACATGGCTGATGGATAATTTATCATGTCAGAATTTGACAGCTTTGTTCCGTTTTAAGCAACTAAAGTTCATTTCATTTCTATTCTTATATTCCATGTGGCTCTCCACAATCTCCTATATTTTGTTGTTCTAAGTAACTTTTAACCCTTTGCCATCTCTTTTGGTCCCTGTTCTGCTATCTATTAACACTAATGTTAATTAGGTTTCTCGTTGTTTTCTCTTGCCTCTCTTACCTTCAACATGTCCTTTGAGTGTTAGGTTTACCAGGCTTTCTTATTAAGTATCTAAAATATTCCAGTTGTCTCCTTCAGATTGTAAATATAAGTTCACTTAAATTTCTTTTTCTCCTTATAACATTCTCATTACTCGTGTGCTCTGTCCATAGTGTTCTCAGCATCCATCGACAGAACCACATTGTTGCTTCATATTTCATTTTTATCTGTGAGATTGTCAGCATTAACTACCATATAAAAGACTAAAAATAACAAAAGAGTTTAATAATCTTTTCTTCGTTTCTATGTGCATTATTCTATTTCTTAATACTTTGTTTAGTTTTCAGTGGTCTTTTACTATTTCTCCTACATTTACATGTTCATATTTTGTGTTTCAATTCAAAATGATTTACAGAAAACATTCACAGCAAATGTGATTTTTACCTTGATCTAATCAATCCTATTTTTTGAATAATAATAACGAATAAGTATAATAAAATGCATCTTTAAAATATTAAATTGTTTTAATAATAAAAAATGACAAAATGAAGTCCATATTTTTAATAGATTTTTATCAGTTTCTAATATACATTTCATAAAAGTTTTCAATGAAAATAAAAACTTAAACTTTAAAATAAGAATGCTAGAAACTTTTATACAAGTGTAAAAAAAATCACTGTAGTTTTAATTGTATAATAAGACAGAAAGTTACATTTTGCCCTCCATTAATAGATTTTGTCCATGGTTTCATTGGTTCTAAATTAAAAAGGAAATGTTTCCTTACGCTTGGTATGGAATTTAGGCTTCTTTTCACTAATGAGAATTCGTAGACACAAGCATCACAGACACAGCATTTATGATGCTTTGTACGCTAAGCCAAATAAATCCAAAATCCTTTAGATTTATGTTTATAACGAAAGACAAGAAAAAACAGAATACTAGCCAACAGTGATACTAATGTCTTTGCTTTATAGCAATACACACACACACACACACACACACACACACATATATATATATATATATATATATATATATAGCAATAAAATATAGATGAAGGGCAGTGAGATCCGTTCTCGAAGGCACTAAGCAACAAAAAGGGCTCAAAACTATCTTGAGGAAGTAGAGCAAAATTACACTTTGTTTGGGATCAGGGTTTCGACCGTTAAATCTCTTCAGGCATGCATGGACACTGCCTGAAGAGACCTAAAGGTCGAAACCGGATTAGTGAGATTCGTATCCCAAACAATTGTAAGTGTATATATAGTTACGTGAATTAATAAATATACATATGAGGGTATAGACGTGTATAATATTATTATTCAAGTGTTAATAAAACAGTGCCCAATGTAGTATGGACAGACATATATATATAACCCGGATATAAGAGAAATCATGATATAAGAGAAATTTTCTCTGATGTCAAATTAGAGCCTGTGGTAATGTATATAAAATAAACCAAACCTGGATATAAGAGAAACCCGGATATAAGAGAATCCTGGATATAAGATAACTTTGATCCCTTCCCGATAACTCTCTTATATCAGGGTTACACTATATATATATATAATCCAAAGGATGATCAGATAGGTAAATCTAAAAAAAACGATCCTAGTAATATCAATTTCATTAATATTAAAATTGATCAAGGTGGAGGGCTCGATGCAAATATTACGTTTTATTTACAGAGCCAAATATAAAAATTAAAACAAAAATTTCGAAATTTAAATTCGTTGGATAGCCATTTCTACGAGGAATTACTCGCTTCTTCAGCAACAAAAAGAGGAAAAAGAGAAAAAGTTAGTCTGCATTCTTTGGGACCAAATTCCAAAATAAACCTTCGCTCTGATTAGTTAAAAGAAACACACATGTAAATTTAATATCTTCCCACATACATACACTGCAAACCGAAGATTTTTGCATTTAAATGTAAATCATCTGTACAACCAATATGAAACATTTCCTGATGAAGAGAATCTATCTCGAAACATAGAAATTTCCGTGTCGCAATTTACAATTAATTCATAACTATATAATTATATTAAGCTCTATAATATTTATTACATTGAGCACTGTTCATAATAAAATAAATGCCGGGGCACTCAAAATAGTAAAATCTTGAGTCCTCTTCACCTGGAAATATATATATATCCTTGACTACTCGACGACATAATTATTACAAAAAACAAAATAAGGCACTTTTATAGAGCAAACACGCAGCAACAGCTTTCAAACTGGTAATAAAGTTTAATAAGTGGTAATAAAAGGAATGAACCGAGCCGACGCAGCCTCGCTCATATCTCTCTCTCTCTCTATATATATATATATATATATATATATATATATATATATAATATACAACGGTCTTTATTATAATATGGAGGATTTTCATTATAATTATTATTGTACTAAAGAGAATATCGGCAAAATCGTGCTGTAGTAATGATGTCAGACCAGCTACTTATTACTGTAGCTAATATTGTTCTGTTCTTATGGAAATCAAAATGAAAATTCAGTTCGTTATAAAACATGTATCAGTTTTAAACTCAAGAATCTTATAAACATTCAAAATGTGTCCGTTTTTAGGTTAATGTTTCATCCAAAAACCACCTCAAATATTTCACGGCCGATTTTATGAACAACAATTACAAAATGAGAAAGACATTCTTGAAAATAATGGCCAAGGGTTAAGACGAAAAATTGTCGTCGCGTTTCGTTTGCTCGATTTCAATCTGTTCAATAATGCTGCAAAAAGTTTCGCTCAGTTGCAATCGACAAGCTTTCTCCTCTTTCATCAAGGCAGACTTTACCTGCAAATATAGATTTAACAATAAATTCATATTTTATTTACTTGCATTGTTTATTTTTGAGAAGATTTTATTTTTAATTACTTTTTTCTATTTATTTTATCAATGGAAATGGAAAGTTAGGATTGAGCAGCTCGAACCCAGATACCCAGATATACAGTATTACTACCATATCTGGGCTGGGGCTGCTCAATTCTTATATTCTATTCTTGATAGCGTTCATTATTGTTTACGCAGTCTTGCGTGAGAAGGACTTATTTTCCACTCTGCAACCCCTTTTCCTACAGTCGCAACGGCGCTAACTTATCGATATTTCCCGTGCAAAATTTCCAGATGAGCTTCATTCTTTAATTCACCCAGTTCAGAATTTTATCGCTCGTACATATTACGCCTCTTCCCTGAAGTTTAATCACACTCATTCCCTGCGTATTCTAAATATAAAAAGACATTTCCACTCTTCAATTTCTCAAAGAATTTCTATTTTCTTGAACAGACATCTGTAGGGATGCTTCCCTGAAAACTACAATCTTAACCACTTCAACTTCAAGTCAAGAATCAATAACTATCCATTTTCCTTATCTTTATAATTTTCACTTCCTAGCATTTTTTTTCATTCATATCAAACTCCTTATTCATTGTACCCATTTTTACATTTGTTATATAGCGACAAATAACAAACACGGGTGTATATAAAAATATATGACTTATATTTTTATTGATGAACGATGATGATGGACCGTGTGGCACAAGGGCAGAGAATTGAGAGCGCGCTTCTAATGGGGTTTCGACGGGAGTGTGGCCTCTCTGCTTAGCTCGTCTAGCTTCTTCTTCGACTTCTCGAGACTGACTTATCTGTGTTTTCGCAGTCTTTATATATCTTCCAAAAGCGGAAATTGTTTCTTCCGGTTTTTGCCTCGATCCTCGACGCCCACGCGATTCTCAGAGTCACCTGTCTGTTTGCCTGCGTAGGCATTTCCGCCGCTGTCGGAAATAGGGTCAAAGTGACATCCGCTACTTTTCATCAACCGGGAACACCCACGCTTCATCAGCCTTCTTGGGTGAGGCCAGACCGTTATATTACACATTAACCTTTTATATTGATTCTTAGATTAATTATCTACTGTTTTAGTGATGTAGTTAAAGAGCCGCTTTTATATTGGTTAACATTTTCTTTCACATTTTAGCATTGACGGCGTTTCAACAGTTAAACTGTGATTATTATTTAAAAAAGAGAGAAAAATATTAAATGAATAGATAAATAGAAAGAGCAGATATACATGCGTATAAATGCATACCACAAAATGTCATTAACATTCTGTTGTATCGTCAAGGTGGTAAACAATACACAGATGATAAAATAATATCTTATTCGGTAGATAGAATATAATAGTCCGTAGTAGATCGCAACAATATGGGTGGTTGAGCTAGCAAGTAACATGCAGGTTAACAGTAGCCCTCAGCTCACACTAACTTCCTCCTTCAACCGACTCACTATTTCTATATATAAATGAACCTGGTCACATGATTGAGCCATGTCACAACAAGCCCATAATAAGGAAAGAGGACTTAAAAAATTCAACACTCACAGGATATATAAAAAGCAGCATGAAAGAAGGGCATAACCTAACAAGCTTGTGTAAATATTTGGTAGAACAGTAATTAGGAGAGATAGCCAAAATACAAACTTTACTAAGAGCTACAAAAAACAGGAAGTTGTGGTGAGCCATGATGTTCCACATTCTGAAAAGACAAAGTACATAAAGAAAGAAGCCAAAGTATATATATTTGGTAGATACAATATAATAGTCCGTAGTAGATCGCAACAATATGGGTGGTTGAGCTAGCAAGGATGTGCGTTGTGGTCCAGTGGATATCGGCTCGGAACGAGAAACCGGGGAGCCGAGTTCGAATTCCAGTTGAATCCATTGTATTCACTTACGCGCAAATACCCTTGGGAAAGGTATTAATCCGTCTCTTCCTTCCAGTTATAGGTTAAATAGCAGGACAGATTGGGTTCTATAGCCTTGGTCGGCAACCAGTCTACCGCAGAAAGCAATGGCAACCTACTGCGGGATATTCTTCTGCCCAGTCAGTCATGTCTCTTTCGAGACATGATCGCCCAAGCGTGTATCACGTATGGCACTTTAACTGGCTGAGCTAGCAAGTAACATGCAGGTTAACAGTAGCCCTCAGCTCACACTAACTTCCTCCTTCAACCGACTCACTCATTCTATATATAAGTGAACCCGGTCACGTGATCGAGCACACGTCACAACACTTTCATATAATCAATCATGTTCATAAGTCCTCTCTCACAGTCTGTAGTTACAGCTTATTTACGTTCTCACCGTTCTCTGTGTGTGTGTGTGTGTGTGTGTGTGTGTGTGTGTGTGTGTGTGTGTGTGTGTGTGTGGATAAATATGAAGAAAATGAGATAGATAGATAGATAGATAGATAGATAGATAGATAGATAGATAGATATGTGATAAGTTAGAACGTTAGCCTTCCAATCATGATACCCGGATTCAAGGAGGTGACTTACATTTAGTAGAAGGAACTGCTTGTAAGCTTGTAAATGGTTGTGCTGGCACGAAGTCACAGGTCATGAGGGCCGAGCGTCTAAGTGTATTTGCCACTTCAATTTCTGTTCACGCCAGATTGTACGCTCTCTCCCATAAATAGTTACAGTATAAACTACGTGTTGATTCTATGGGTAATGAAGAAACACAAAAGTTCCTGAGCAGGCATTTGCAATAACGATTAGCTAGCCACCTAAGTGAACTCCGAAGACTGTTTTTTTAATATATCTAACAAAAGAGTGAAAATAACTACAGATATAGAATTATCAATATAATGCGGTTTGTATTGTTTGAAATCCGATGATCAAATTATTTTAGAACAGCTATCTTTTGCAAAAGATTATTACCCTTGAGATTTTACTTAATCACCTATGCACCTCCTTCTTCTATGTGCTGTATCCTTTCAGGAAGTGGTCGATCATGTCTCTCCACAACTTCCTGTTATTTGAACTTCTTAGTAAGATTTTCCTTTTTACTATCCCTCCTAATCCCTGTTCTGCTAACAAGCTCGTTTTTCTTCTATATGCCGTGTCCCTTCAGAACGTGGGTGATAATGGCTCTCCACAATTTCCTGTCCTTTGTACCGCTTAATAAGTTTTTTTTTCTTTTGCTATCTCTCTTAATCCATGTTCTGTCAACCATGCAAACACATGTAAATCCATGTAGTCAAAAAAGTTCAGGTCAGAGAGATGGAATCAGTATTATAATTATACGTTTATAGAAATCATAATGAATATTATTCAAGATTTTATATAGTAAAGATTACAATATTTCATTAAATGGCTTAATATTTCAACAATAATGAAGAAATTCATAATTTTTATACTTACCAGTGCACAATTTTCATTCATCAGTTTGAATATAAAATATAAGGAATTCTCTTTACAGAACTTCACATCTCTCACAATATCCTGAAAATAAATTTATATATTTTAAATAAGTTTCACTAGAAATTGTAACGATTAAGCTGTTGTGTATCTTAAGAGTGAATATAAATGTTAACATTTTCTTTTCTCTTCTGAGTATTTATTTAAAATAATCTAATCTGAGATAAAGTCATAGCTAGAAGGTACCCAATGAAAATCAAATTCGCTGGAAATGTATTTTTACTGAGCGTGAGAGAATATGGTAAGAAGAAACATTATTAAGAAGAAAGGCCAAACAAAAACAGGAATTAAGAAGACATAAGATAGCGACTGATATTGCAAAAGCATTCTTGTAAGAACAGCAATAGGAGTAGATAGGATTACTAATAGTCTGGTTCACGGACTCCTTCCTGGTCTTTTCAACAGTAGAGATTTAACCTGCTTTCCTGTTTAGGATTGGGTTTCCGGTTCTCTTTAAAGTCTTTTCCTTCTCTTTTACTTCCGGTGACCCTGTGCATCTTGGTGGCATTATTACATTGCATGTTGTTGTGCCTCTTACTCTGTAACCCACTATCTCGAGTGGCTCTTAGGCATTGTACAAGGTGACCATCATTGTAATCTAGCTACGGTTCTAAAACAGGTGCCATCTTCTGTTCCTTTGTGAGTTTAAATAATCTTATATCTTTTCATATTATATTTCCAAAGTTTATTATCATTTTTTTTTTAATTTTTTAGCACAAAATCAAACTTTTCCCTCTTCTAAACAGGAAAGGAACCAAAATAGTTTATTTCCTATAAATATAAAATATGTCCAGCATAGAGCCATATAAGAGGACTATATTGAGTCGGTCTTTGAAACAGCGAAAGCCAAACCGCCCGCAAAATCAGCATTTAAAATTGACTGCTATGGCCAATGAAACCATTCGAACATTGACCACTGAGTTAACTGGCATATGCAACTATCTCAACTACTAAACAGACCCAGGTAAACTTCACATGTGCATTCTTCTGTGAACCTACATCTGTTTATATCTATATCTAAACTTATTTATAAATGGAACTTTGTCTGTGCGTGTGTATCCGTTACCTATAGACTCCGAAACGGCTGAACCGATTTTCGTAAAAATTTACACACTTGTACTATAAGCGTCTGCGAGTGTTCTTAGCTAGGTTTTGTGTCAAGGTACCCCTGATAAATATCGAAAATCGATAATCGAAAAAATCGGGTTATAGAAGGAGTGGTCCGATTTTAATCAAATTTGATACACTCATAGACAAAGATATAAGAAACGATATTCAGAAGTTTCAAGGTTTCAGTTCTTACAATAGTGCAGAAAATCGATAATATATATATATATATATATATATATATATATGGTAAAATGCTGGTGTGTGTGTGTGTGTGTCTGTTTAACTGTCTGTATGTCCTTTATACATATCTACAATTTTTATCCGATTCTCACCAAACTTCACACAAATATTCTTTAGGCAGAGTCTGAGCTCCAAGACCATGGATTAATTTTAAAGTTTTCATTAAACCCGAGCAACGCCGGGTTATACTGCTAGTATATATATATATATATATAGAGAGAGAGAGAGAGAGAGATGTGTGTGTGTGTGTGTGTGTGTGTGTGTGTGTGTGTGTACATCTGTCTGTCTTTCTGTGTGTATTTGCTTGTATGCACATGTATGCGCGACTGTAAATGTATAGACACGTAAACACACAAACACACACATACACATTCTTACATGTTTTTCGCATAGGATTGGTGGGTAAATTCCGGTTAACCGGGGGGGACACTTATGTGAGTTGTGGTGCAGTGGATATCAACTCGGAACGACAAATCGGGGTGCCAAGTTCAAATTTCTTGCATTCACGTACGCCTTGGGAAAGGTATTAATCCGTCTCTTCCTTTCAGTTATTGGTTAAATAATAGGACAGATTGGGTTGCAACCAGTCTACCGCAGAAAGCAATGGCAACTTACTGCGGGATAATCTTCTGCCCAGTCAGTCATGTCTATTTCGAGACATGATCACCCAACACTTGTATCACGTATGACACTTAACTGACTGATTTGAGCCGAATCTTGAAATATAACAGACCAAGGAATAATTGGCTTCGTTTAATTGATCAAAACCTAAACAAAACGAAATTACATTTTGTTAAGAATGGCTGACTTACTCATTGCTTTGTCAGTTTGAGTCCCACGTTCTGTAGTTAGTAATGTAAGGATTAGTGAGATAAAAGGAATATTCTTAGCATTATTAGAAACTACAAAAGGACTCAATGTTAAGACTGTAATAAAATATTTACATATAAACACGAAACAGTGTCACTATATTATAAACGTTGCCCATGTTGACAATTAAATTATCGGACACTAGGAATTATTAGCAAGGAGAAATATTGATAAAGGATAAAAAGTCTTCATCATTTCAAACCAAGCAAGGCGATAAATCTACTAAGATGCAGGTAGTTACTGAGAATGAAAGAATATGAGAAAAATCATTTTCAAAGAGAGAGGGAATAAGAGGACTCAAGAAGACATAAAAAGACGATTTACATTCTATTTTAAATCTTTAAAGGTCAAACTTCACTGGAAACCGGAAGAGAATTTCAAAAGTGAAAAGAGCGGCAGAAGAAACCGTTGGCATAGAACTTATGAAAACAGTTAACCATTTCATATGTAAAATGATGAACTCTACTTAGATTCGTAAAATCAAGGTACCAAAGAACAATTACCATGAAAATATTTATATATGTGACACTATCTCCCGCGAGTGTACTTTCTTTTGTTTGGTTTAATACAACGGAGAGAGAGAAATTGATATTAGTGGTATTATTAGTTGTGCTTTATTGTATTTTGCGATGTGAGCTTATGAAAAAAAATATTTTAATACTATCATATACTTGTAAAATCCGGGGCATAGAAAAATTAACTATTTTAATACTATCATGTACTAGTAAAATCCGGAGAACAGAAAAATTAACTATTTTAATACTATCATGTACTAATAAAATCCGGAGAACAGAAAAATTAATTATTTTAATAGATGAGAAAGAAAGGTAGAAATATAATTATTCTTCTTTCGTGTTCGAAGCGGATATTTTGGGCAAGCTAAAATTTTATAAGTAGCCAAAACAAAATGTTAGGATTTGTTTGACGGGGTCAGGCGGGGTTAAAGTCCCCCAACTGATGTTCCCTGAGAACAGAAATTTGTGGGAATTGGAAAATCTAAATATGATGTAATCGAAAGGAAGTGACCTGTTGATATTCCATTCGTCAAGCCACGGCCATCCCGCAAATCGAGTGGGTGGAAAACAATCTCATTGGTCGAAGGCTTAGAGTCGGCTAGATCACCCGAGAGAATTGGAGAGGGTTATAAAAATAGAGACTCGGCGAGAAAAATTAGTAGAGTCGGAGTGAGTCTCTGGAATTATAGTCGAAATGTAACGACTGTGGAAAAGGGTCCTCAACTGGGGAGCCATGGTCTACGGCTGGTCGCCTACCATAGAACTTATGGCTAATGCCGAATGAAACCTGCCGCCGATTAACTTAAAGAGTTAATGTCGAATGAAGCCTGCCGCCGATTAACTTATAAGAGTTAATGTTGAATAAAAATAAATAAATCGTACTTCTAAAGGTGCAAGATAGATTCTGGAGAAAAAATGTCTAGCACTATACAGTGAACCAATTTTCCTCGCAGCAAACCTAGAAATTGACTCAATATAATCGTTCCACTTTATATCAGTGGGAAACGTAAGCCGAGTAGGTGCAATGAGCCACTCCCCTGAAGATTAGTATAAACCATACTGATAAAACGTGAAAAGGTTCTCTAAAACGATTAAAACCGTAGAGTTTTGTTTCAGTAGTGTTAAAATTACCAATTAACCTTTTTTGTCCCAGTTAACAGGAGATTTTTTTTAGACCAGCTGCCAATTTGATCGTATCGAATCTATCAGACAAGAATAAATCAGCATAAATACCGAATCGAGAACTAATGACATTGAGAAGTTCGTTGATTAAAATTAGGGACACAGTAGATCCAAGGATAGAGTTTTCGGTGACATTCATATGAAAAGATCTAGAAGAGTAATCATTCAAGACAACTTTCATTTAGCGATTTGATAAAAAAGATTGCATTCGGGTTTCTCTAGAAAAAAATTAATTTGATAAACAAAAATTTTGTCTAGAAATACCCTTTATATTGTAAAGAAAACCATCTTACCAAACCCTGTCAAATGCCTTCTAGATATCCAAAGCAACAGCCCGAGTTTCACTTTTCTTAAAAACTTGACAGAATCTTTCAGCAATAACCGTTAGTATATCAGCAGTTGACCTAGAGAAGCGAAAGCCATATTATTTGTCTGAAAGAAGACCCTACGTGGTGAAATGTTTAACCAATTTTGAGTTGATTAGAGTATCTAGAACATTGGCAAAAAGAGGTAGAAGACTAATAGTCCAATAATTTGAAGGATCAGACGTTTTGTTGAGTTTTAAAAACTGGAAATACAGAAGAGGATTTCCAGCAAAAAAGGAAATCAAGAAGCAACAAGATATTTATTCTAAAGTTTAGAGACAACAGGAACCAATTCAGGAACACATTTCGTTAGGACTATTGGAATTCACGTGCTTTGTGTAGATTTCAGCTCAGAGATGATATCAGAAAGCATGGACGAAGTAATATGCAAATTACAAAATAGCGACTCAATTCTAAGCGGGAGGTCAGACAAAATTATTTCAGATTAGTCAAGAGTTGAAGTAAAAGTGAAATTTACGAGTAAAGATATCTCTTGTCACGGGAGATAAGGGAAGGGAAGTTCGACTTGTTGCCTACTAAGTCGGAAACTACTGTGGCTAGCTTTATATTCCCATTCGTGCAGGATTGCCACATAGCACTTTATACGTAAGGGCAGATAAGTATTTCATTTGGTTTATTCATAATCCAAAACTATTAAAACTACGACATGACTAACCAAAGAACAATGAATCATGTCGAGAGATTTCAACGTTATTTTATGCTATAAAGAAGTGAAAACATTTCTTTATCTTCATTTGGTAGGCAAAGGTTGATAAACCATGAAAAATACGACAGGTTATACTTGTTAAAATATTTATACGCTAATGATTTTTTAGCTCAGTATTTTCTTATCTCTATAGTATTTGTAGCAGCTGTTGGGGGTGTTATGGGAAAATACTGAACTTCAAGGAGGTGCGTTGTGGTGCAGTGGAACGAGAAATTGGGGAGTTCAGTTCGAATTACGCGCAAATACCCTTGTAAAAGGTATTAATCCGTCTCTCCTCTCAAGTTAAGAGTTAAATAACAGGACAGATTCGATTCTATAGACTTGCCTGACAACCAGTCTACCGCAAAAAGTAATGGCAACCTACTGCGTGATAATCTTCTGCCAAGTCAGTCTGTCTCTTTCGAGACATGATCGCCCAAGCGTGTATCACGTATGGCACCTAACTGACTGACTGATAGGATCGGTAGCACCTGTTAGGGTGGTATGGGCAAATACTGAACTCCAAACAAGAACAAAACACTGTGGAAGTATAAAAATATTTTTATAGCAAAAATGCCATCAATTCACTTTTGTATAAAAATTAGCAACAACACATTATCTGTAGATTTCAGCATTAAATAACCCATAGACGTGTTGATATGTTGCTAAACAAAATTAAACCAAACCAATCTTAATTCTATATGATACAAAAATCAATTTTTTTTCATTTAAAATTCCCTGAATTTGTGATAATTTTTGCTTAATAGTAATAGTTTTACTTTGTTGTTTTGTTTTTCTTTGTTATGCGACTAAATAGAAAATCACTAATGTTCATTACTATGCTGAATTTGTTCTAAAGCTAAAAAGTCACTTAAATCATTTATATATTACTTTGCGTAACCGGGAACATCCTCTTAATTGGTATGATTACTGTACTAACGTTGTATTAACCAGAATTTCCTTTAGCGAGTTGTAAAAATTGGAAAGGATACTGACCAGTTTCCATTTCTCACTCTACAGAGAAAAAGTTTGATTGTTTGTTTAGTTTGTTTAACGACATATCAACTCCTTCTGGGTCATTTAATATTGAAATTTAATTTTCTTGGAAGCTTTGAAGCAATAAAAATATTATATGCTATTCAGCTTTCACAAGTGAATACATGATATCTTGTGCATATGCATGTTTGTGCGGACGTAATTACTTGAAGCAGTGATATGTGTGTTTTATATTGTAGGTTTGTTGAAGTTATATTTGAGGTACAGTTTGATTTCATTCAGATATTGTAGGATATTATATGGATTAATGCCATGAAAGTGTTCTTTCATATTCTTTGTCTGGTTGATTTTTTAACAACATATTAACTTCTATGGATTAATTAATGCCAAAATCTACATATTTTGAACGCAATTGCACGTCTTCAACTACAGATAAAATTTGGTCATTTTCCTATAAAATGTATTGTTGGTGAAGTGATAATAAGAAGACGTGAGACTTTTAGAAGGCTTTGAGGAACTAAGAGGATGGCTACATTTTCTATTGAAGAAAGGGAGGTTATTAATAATAAGTAAAAAAATAGATGAGTAGAAAAAAGAAACAGGAAGTGTTCAGAATACGACGATTGGTAATTCTACTGTAAAATGTATTGGTGGTCATTTTGAAATAAATATATATTGTTGGTTATTTTCAAATAAATATGCCCATAGATGCGGCCCGAGCAGGTTCTACCACCCAGGATCACGGTGAACCTGGGAACAACAGCAATTAAAAACTTCTAATCTCCCGATCAGAGGCCTTGTTGTCGGATGTAATTTAATGTCATAGCCAGGACTGACAGAAAAAAATGACGAACGAAAACTATTCATTTTTTTTCGTCGAATATTTTTCAATCTTTCGATTTTCCATTGAATGTCATCATAATATTTTCTTCTTTTATTCTTTTATTCGCCCATGCACTCCTAAGACAATATTTAGATGTGTGTGTGTGTGTGTGTGTGTGTGTGTGTGTGTGTGTGTGTGTGTGTGTGTGTGTGTGTGTGTGTCTTCAGTACGGTCTCCATGTTTAAGTTAATGAATACTGTCATAATTCTTACCTTCAGTTCATGTTTGGTGTTACAAGGAATTTTGGCTTACGTATAAAGTGCTATGTGGCAATCCTGCACGAATGGGAATATAAAGCTAGACACAGTAGTTTCCGACTTAGTAGGCAACAAGTCCCTTATCTCCCGTGTGTGTGTGTGTGTGTGTGTGTGTGTGTGTGTGTGTGTGTGTGTGTGTGTGTGTGTGTGATGACACAGATGCCATGAGGAAGTTTTCAGGTCGGACGACCGTATGTTCTCTAAAAGTTAATAGTGTTGGATTTAACATTCGCGGTAGATAAAAACGTACTTACATTCGATATGCTTTGAAGGGTTGACATCTGTTCTTGTACATCATCTTTTTTTTGTGAGAACTCAGACAAAAATTCTTTAACGTTTCTGTTCAATTCCGGGTTTTCGCATTGATCCTTCTGGAATAAAGTAAAACAATTTCCCCTTTTTTAATGTCTATTCCGTAGAATACCATGCGATCGAAAACTCTTTTTTCATCAACTTCTATTATGAAAAGTAAAAGGGGATCAAACTGCGATTGAATTTTTATATTCATAGCTAAATTTTCTTTTCATGAAAATCACTAAAAAACCCCAAATTATCAAGGCTATTTTCTGACAAATATATGATTTAATAGCCACAACCGTAATGCGCACAAATAAGAAACATGACTTAGAAGATACTTATCCGTTTTTCAATAGTATCTTAAATATGATGTGAGGGATCACAAAGCTGTCATAAATGTCGGTAATGGTAACGGTAACGGTAATATTCACCGTTTCCTTATAAGGAAACATTTGGCACTCATTGACTGAGCAGCCATTGATACTTTCGGTTGAAATTTATAAAATCTTTCCCTTTAAACAATTTTTCAGGTTTCTCAATTTCTAGCTATTACACTCTTTCCAGTACTGATAAGTGGAAAGGGACAACTCAACACCGCCGACTGAGCGCCCACACAACTCAGAACCGAGACAACTAAATATAACTTTTTTATAACCAACAAAAAATAATTTATTAAGGAATAAAACCATAATTGGTTAATATTTTTCTTCAAATAAGGCATTTGAAAAGACATTATGTAAAATATGAACCAGTTTTTGTTTTTGATTATTTTTAATTAAGTAAATCCTGAATTATTAAATTATTTTTATAAAAATATTTTCGAATGTCGATTTATTTTATTAAAAAATAAATTACATTACGATTTGCCTCATTAAAAATGATTAAAAATGATCAGAGTAATCAACAAAATTCCTTGTAACACCAAACATGAACTGAAGGTAAGAATTATGACAGTATTCATTAACTTAAACATGGACACCGTACTGAAGAGTTGCAGGAGATTCCTAAATCGTCTAGAGGCCGTGGTTGAAGCCAATCGCGATTTTACTGAATAAATATGCTCCTCCGTATTTCAAGATATTTTTGTGTAATTTTGGTAAATATATATGTTAAAATGATTTGTCAATTTCACGCAATTTAGACGACAATTTATCAATCTGTGTGTGTGTGTGTGTGTGTGTGTGTGTGTGTGTGTGTGTGTGTGTGTGTGTGTGTGTGTGTGTGTGTGCTATATTTTAAAAAGTGAACAATGTCATGGATAGAGCGTATGTAAATATAAAAGTGGACATTGTAGTCAACACCCAGCCGGCATCGATTGCATTTAAGCATGAAACAGACTGTCGCTGGCTGGATGTTGACTACAACGTCCACATATATATATATATATATATATATATATATATATATATTATACTGGTTGCTAACCACGATTTCCCATTACTGAGTGTGGGAACAAAAGCTCGATCTTTCCTGCTCTTTGACCTCTAACTGGGGGAGGAACTGATTCATGTCTCTCCCGAGAGAAGTAACAGAAATTGAATTCTATTTGTTCCAGTGTAAAACTTAACTCGGTCTTCTAATTCTCTAATTCTTTGTGGTCTTCTAATTCTCTAATTCTCTGTGGCTTTGACTGTTAGATGACACGGCTTTCCACACTGAGAGGGAACTTTCTAAACAGGAAGAAACTAGGGAAGCGGCTTTTCGGAACGACAAAACATGCACCTCATTTTTTTTTCGTCGCATTTTACGCTATTACACAGGATTTGACAATATGCTGATGACTGAATTCGTATCTGACAACGTTGTTTGTTTGTTTGTTTGTTTGTTTGTTTTATAAAACTACACTTAATAAATTTTTAAAGTTTATCATTACTCACCAAACAATTTTCCATAATGGATACTGTATAATTCCTTATACCTTTAAGGTTTTTCTTCATGTACAATTCCTGGTTGATATCCAACAGAATATTCGGTTCAGCAATGAACTGGCAGCAAAACTGGACAAAATAACTGAAAAAATATATATATATATATATATATATTTTTTTTTTTTTTTTTTATTCATTTCATACCAAACAAAGAGACAATTCCACTCTAACACAAGGGGTTGCTAGGAATGAAAGAGGGTGAAACGACTTTAGTGAGGAAAAAGAATAATAAAAGGACAAGGGTCAGGAAGTCGGAATATGACGATTGAGACTGCATTTAAATTATTGAAGATTGTATGTGACAGGGAAGAAAAGAATAGGAAGAGATTTCCACAGGTGATAAATGCGAGTAAAGAAACTATTAGAACTGAATATATGGTTGCGTCTAGTTAGTTTAACTGCAAAACGGTGAGACCTAGTTGCCAATCTAGTATCATGCTTAAATTAATGCAGTGGCGGCACCAACGAAAAAAAGTGACCAGAGCAATTGACATGAAAATATTTGTAGAAAAGACAGAGGGAAGCCATGCCACGTCGTTGAGAAAGTGACTAAATTCGAAATGCCGGTTCAAGATCGATTCCAGACCCTTTTATGAATACTAATGCAAATATATTATCTATATATATATAAAAGGCAATCTGTGAGTCTGTGTGTGACTGTTCCCTATGCACGCCTACATTTTTTAAGCTACACCATTGAAACCTTCTAGAAACACATATCTACAGGGAAGCCAGGTTCGACACATACTTTTTGAGTTTTAAGTTCAGCAATTTTCACTTTCGCACTTTTTGGCCAATGGAACTGATTGTTTACATTTGCTCCGTAAAACATCTAAGATCTAAGATGGTTGCTACATTACGTCACAGAAATCAAATCACACGTGTCAAACGCAGCTAAAATATTTTTATTAAAAAAAAAATGAGCCTTTATAATTAATTTTAATTCTAACATTTTAAAAATTCATTTGGTCAACAAAAAAATGTGAATATTTTCCCCGTAATTTTCAAACAAAAACAAATGCAGTGTTGTTTACAATGTCACACAAAACATCAGAAAATAGATTTTTTTTCTCCTACTACTAAAATGTTCTGAGTTGCACGGGCAACGCCGGGCTATGATGTTAGTTATATATAAATATGATATAATCACAAGATCTGTAACAATGTAATTTTATCTTTTTGTCTATTCATAAATCTTTGTTTAATAATGTTTCTATGTGATGATTTGAGGTGAGCTTTTATTTTATGGAAGTACCGCCAAAAACCTAGATGAACAGAATCTGTCATCTGGTCTCCCCTCTGACCGAATTCAGCTCAATGAGGAAGGAACTCACTTGTCACATCCAAGACCCTCAAAACCAACTAGTAACGTGTCATCATCACAGAACAGACCCTGAGTTTTCTTAACTAAATTTCACACTAAAACGCAAGTGCAATGGATATATACGATCCATCGCTAAAGACGCAAGAAAAATCGTCTGGTAGTCTTTTGTTACCCAGTCGCTGTTTTTATGACAGGTGATGATTCCACTAGTTCAGACCTTAACAATTCAAACCTTCCACTTTTTTTATAACAAGACTAGTACGTTCGGCTACTTTCAACTTCGTGCTAGCACAAATTCGACGGACTCCAAACAGCTCCGTCTACCCATATTCACTCACAAGGCTTGGGTCAAGTGTTACCTATCCTATATATTCTCATAATCTGAAATTCTTGCTTTCTCCTCTTACGTCTGTAAAACGACCTCATTCAGTTATCCTCTACAACACAAGACAAATTTCGTTACGCCAATCTTCCGAAGGGGTTTTTGATCCCCTACAAAATTAAGCATCTGAAATCCTGACTTGGTTCGAAAATTTTTATTAGTAACAACTGCATCACTACATCGGCGACTAATCAATCCACACATTTAGCTTTCTCTTTCGGAACATACACCAATTTCTTTCAAAGACTATCAAAAACATTTTAAATATAGATACGAAACGAAGTAGGTTTTCTTCTTATCAGGTCGTTATACCACACCCACCTGGTGTTGCACATATTTTCTTGCTTGGAGTACTCCGGTTTCAGGGTTAAATGCGCATCTCCAAGATTGGGGAAAACTAGATATTCCATAGATCATAACTAACCGCATTGGCAATTGGGATAACCATCGGTGGCATATTCCCATTTCTGAAGGTTGGCTCTACAGCGATCAACAACTTTTAGGGGGCAATTCAGGTAGGGCCAGAAGTATCAGGCATCACTGAAGCCAGATGGGAAGGATTCTGTAGGGCTGAGAGAGAGCTTGTGTTCCAGGTTGTTAAAGAGGCTGCACCACAAGGACAGATGCTGACTAGGAGTTGTGTCGTTCAGTGGTTCACCTGAATGTAAAATGCTGTGTCTTGACTTGAGCTTTTTGTCATTGATTCACAGCCGTGGAGTGAATGACAAGGATCAATTTCCTGCTTCGACTTCTCAAGTTGTGAATGGACTGCCCTTTGAAAAAGGGGTGAGACTCTATTGCTTTTGACGATTATAAATTAAAATTATTAGTTACCTCCCTTGCATTAGTTATGAAAAACATTTTGATTACTTCCCTTTCATTTTATCTTTTTTTTTTCTATTATTTTTTCTTTTTTTTTTTTTTTTTTTGCTTTTTTATGAAAACTTTTATCAAGAATAATTTTAGAGGAAAGAAGTATGACAAAGTGCTACTCTATTTAAAAGAGAATAAAAATTACTAAGAGGAAAATGTTTAGAAAGTGCTGTAATCGCTAGATCAACCGTCTTGCTTCTTACAACGTTTCACTATTTATCCGTGTATATAACAAAGTAGAATATTTAACAAGAATGATGGAAACAAACAAAAATAAAAAGAATCGTCTAGATTACGTGTCTAAAATACATGTTTAAAAAATATATTTTTAAAATTAAAATTCTCAGCGTCTCTCTTTTGTTTGTGTGCATGTGTTTCGCATCAATGTGCTAGGTACCTCCAAAAAAATAGCTGGAAAAATTTAATAGTATGCAAGGAAAAAGGCCCCAAACTAAATAAAAATAAAGTTTTATCGGCAAAATGTTTATGTTATTATTTAGAGGATAGATCAAAGTATTTTTTAATTATTTTTTAAAATGCTTTAATTCTTTCTAACACGTTCGAAATTTTGGTAAAAAGTTTGTTTTTCTTTCGTCTGTGAGTGACGTGATTTTTACAAGGGTTTATAACGGAAAACGTAATTACGCAGACACTTTTTTTGCCGGTGAAAGACACATTAATTTGGAAATTCTTGCAAAAATCAAATAATGGTCAGATTTTGATGAAAATTTGAGAACTTATTCATAAATGACTGAAATAATTTTAATGTAATTTTTTTTTAGAAAATCTTAGTAAAAATATATATACTTTTTTACATATGTTACCCCCGGCACCAATTAATTTCCAATAATGTCAAGAAAATTCGCCATCGTTCCCTCATAAACCTAATATTAATTAAATTCAGCAGTCATTGGGAAATGCTAATCAACTGTTTTGTTTGTTTGTTTTTTTCTTCAAAATTGGCCCATTTTTAGAAAATCTGCTCCGAATTGAGACAACAAAAATGCAATAAAAGTATGTCATTTTTTATATGGATAAACTTTTAATTGCTTTTATAAACAATATAAATAAGGATATCATAGTCTGAAAAGAAAAAAAAAATTTAATGAATGAATTTTTGCAAGAATTGTTTTCAGTTTTATTATTTTTTTATTATAATAACTTATAAGATTTCAATTTTTTTTAAATTTCCTCCTTCATCGTTAACGTGTTAAATTAATGCATGAAGACTACATTTACTAATCGAAAATTGAAAAGCTTAATACAAATAATTTAGCCAATGGTTTTTAAAATAATTAAAACATTTTAATTGTGTGCATGCTGACTACTCGTATTTTCTTGTTACGGGTGGCTGTACATGATATATATCATCAAAAGGTCACGTGTTTTAAAGGTTGCGCTCCATACATGAAAAAAATATATATAAACATTTTCGGCAAGCTACAATTCTTTCATCTCGCTTCAGTGTTTCCTATGACCTACGTTTCAACATTCAACGGGCTCTGCAAATCAACTTTTCAAAATTGCAAACAAGTTCTATATTCTAATTCCTAATTTCCTAATTTTGTTAAAAAAAAATTTAAAAAACGTAATTGTGAAATTCACAATTTGTGAAGGTACCTAAAAAGAATATGAAAAATAGATATTAAAACTGAAAATTAATAAATGCCATAACATTTCATAAATTATTGAGTTACCTCTGCCGCTATATAATTTTATTCTATTATTGAAATTGTAAAAAAAATTTTAAAAGGAAAGTTTTATATTATTTTAATTTTTGTTTTTCATTAAATATCTTCAAACATAACGCTATAAAGGTAAACTAATTAAAATTCTATAAAATATTGGATAATTGCTGAAAATATTGTGTTAAATTTTTAACTTTAACATATAGTTAAAAAAAAAAACGAAGTGTACGAATAAGATTATGTGAAATTCTTCCTCCATACTTAGCATTTTTTGACGGCTACTGTCCGTCATGTCAATTATCGCTTCTGATAAGGCGATGATAACCCTGATAACAAGAATACCGTTACGTATGGTGAAAATACTTTATTTTAGAAAAGATAAAATGAATTCATGGTTATTCATTAAGTTAAGGAGGAGTGGTTAAAGTAAGTTCAACAATATGGTTATGGGGGTGTCTGTCTTACTCAATCAAAAGTGAAAATTAGGTTGAACTATGAAGTTGAACAATAAGGTCGCATAAAGGAAATTGATGACATTTTTTCTGGAGAAGATATATACTAGGTACATATATTATTCAAAAATTTCATGTTTCAGAAAAGTGTAGACATTGGTTTTTGACATCAGGTCAGATTTTTTTTTTTAATTTAATTTTATATATATATATATATATATATATATATATATTAGGTACGCCACTGGTATTTTCATATCTAACTATTAAACTGAATTTTAAAAATGAAAAGATATTCTTGAAACTTTTATTTTAGTTTTAATTGAAATCTAAATGATTAACTTTACTATTTCTAGTTAGTAAAATACTCTGGTTTATTTCGAACAGAAATTATATTGATTAGAATATAACAGTTTGAGATTTTCTTTCAATTTTTTAATTTTGCTGCTATTTTTGAGAGATCGACACATTTGTAAACAAAAATTAATTCTTGGTTTTAAAAATCTTGCAAAAAAATATACTTCTGTGACTTGTTAATTTTGGAAAAATAGCAAATTGAAACTAAAATTAATCGGATTTGAAACAAATATTACTTGTTTACGGCATAAATTTAAGAAAAAGGTATTTTTTAGTCACGAAGAAAAGATGAATTGCTAATTGACGAGCCGACAGCCTATCAGTCATCAGGCTATCAACTCGTCAATTATGGTTCACCCGAATTCACATAATTTAATGACTCTTAACATCCCTTGAAACACGTGACCTTTGAATGATATCTACCTAGTAATTTATTTTCAACAATCTAATATTTTATTGAATTTTAGTTGCATTAGCTTACGTTTGAATATACTTTCTGAAAAAATGAATTTTCTTTTAAAATAATGTAAACTGTTCTTAAATTAATTTAAATATTTAATAGCTTCAAATTTATTAAATACTGAGGTAACTTAGTAATTCCTGAAATGTTTTATTTATTATTAATTTTTGAAAATTCATGAAATGTTATGGTTTTTGTATTAATTTATATTTTTTAATATTTTATTTTTTATTTTATTCTTTATAATTACGAATTATTTGCCGGATTGTTATGATAAGTTAAAGCTATTAAATTTTTATAGTACTTTTCATTTTATTAATACTTACACAAACGTTTACACTTTATTCATTTTTTTATTTTATTCCATTGTAAGCCGATACCATAAATATAAGAAAATACTGCCGTTTTCTGTGATTTCCATGTAAGGGAAATAATCCACAAAACTTGTTAACTTCTAAAATCAATATGTCCACTACGGAACATAGTACTTAACAAAAATGAACATTTTTACACACAAAAAATGTTTTTAATTATTTTAAAAATATCAAAGCAAAACGATTTTTATTAAACTTTTCAGTTTTCGATAGACAATATAATTATCAATTCTTAACTAAAAAACAAAATCTAACGGATAGAATATCTTTGAAGATTTTTAAAGTATTTTTGAAATTTTATAAATTATTATAATAACAAAAGAAAGTTAAAACAATTCTTTTAACATTTTATTTGTAATCAGAATTTTTGTTTTTTCAGCCTATAATATCCTTAATTTTTATTATTTATTCAAGCAATTAAAAGGTTATCAAATTAAATAATACCAGAGTTTGTTTTTTTTTTTTGTTTTTTTATTATTATTTTACTATTCGGAGCAGATTTTCGAATACAGAGGCAAAATTTAGGGAAAAATGGATGATTTGTATTCCCCCAATGAGTCCTGCATTTAACTAATAAAATTATAGACAGGTACAAATTAAAATTTGAATTTACGTGGAGGGGTTAACAGAGGTAAAAAAATAAATTTTACCAAGATTTTTAAGAAATAATAATTTCAAAAATAATTTCTTTCATTTATGAATGAGTACTGAAAGTTTCATTAAAATCTGACAATTATTTGATTTTTGCGAGAATTTCCAAATTAATGTGTTTGTCACCAGAAAAAAAGTGGGTGATGACATAATTAAACGTTTTGGTTACCCACTAACTCAAATCAAAGCAAGATTTTCTGCCAAAATTTCGAAAAGGTTAGAAGGGGTTCAAAAATCTTTAAAAATAATTTAAAATTACTTTGATCTTTCCTCTTAATAATAATATAAACATTTTGATGGAAAAAGTTCGTTTTTATTAAGTTTGGGACCTTTATTTATTCATACTATGATCTTTTTTTCAGGGAGGTACCTAATATATATATATATATATATATATATATATATATATATATATATATATATATCAGAGTGAAATGGGTAAATTTGCACTACATTCTAATTTCACGCATGCACGTTGCTTTGTTTTTGATTTTGTCGACTGCACATTACATTAGACCCAGCTATTTCACTCTACTAGAAACCTGGGAGCGGCATTCTGGCCCTCTCAAAAAGAAGAAAAAGAAGAAGACGAATAATAATAATAATAATAATAATAATAATAATAATAAGAAGAAGAAGAAGAAGAAGAAGAAGCCGAATAATACGAAGAAGACGAATAATACGAAGAAGAAGAAGATGATGATGATGACGAAGAAGACAACGAACACGTCGACGAAGGCGATAACGAAGACGACGACGATGATGAAGAAGAAGAAGTACGAAGAAAATGACAAAGACGACGAAGACGAAGGAGATGACGAAGACGAAGAAGTCGACGTCTAAATGAACATTTATCATTTTCAGTTGCATGTGTAGATCAAAAAGTAGAAACGTGGTTTTAGCTGGCTAGCCGTTTCGTTTGCTGGAGCTGTCTATGAAAACAAAGGGTATGTTTCATTTTTTTTTTTTTTGTAACTTCTACCTTATCATATGCCATAACAATTTCACGTTTTCTACAAGGTGCCAACACCCCCACCCCGATGTTGCAGGGACAATGCATCTACTTCTTCTGCGTCACAACGTCATCGCATGACATTTCAGGCTCCCGTAACGCCCACGCACGTTGTACATTTGCATCATTCCCGTTTATTGGCAAAATTGACCAAGCATGAATCCCATTTTACAAATACAACAAAAACCAATATTTACTTCCATTTTTTTAACTTACGCCGCACGGCAACCTCATACTGGAGCTTTTTGAATAAACACCTAACCTTACCATTTCAATATAACCCATAAATAATAATTATACTGCTAGTGTTTAATAAAATTTGCAAAACGCATTAATGACGAACAACAAAAAAAGCAAAGTTACTTACGTGTTCATCATCCATGTATTTTCTGTTCCACTTTTCTTAGCGGCTTTCCTGAATAGATTGTAAAGACAACGCTGCGGGACAGATATATTTTTGCTGTCCAGAAATTTGTATGTCAACTGCAACAATTTATTCTCCAGGTTTGCTGGCAGATTTATTTTCTTCAAATCCACTTTCTACATAGAAAAATAAGATAAACAAAAGGTATCTTGTTATTGGAGTATAACTGTTGTACCTAGATGCTGAGTCTCAAAACTGAAATAATGGAAAGTGACTGCAATATTTTATTAGCAAATTATTTCATGTGCGTTGTGGTGCGGTGGATATCGACTCGGAACGACAAATCGGAGAGCCGAGTCCGAATTCCAGTTGGATTCCTTGCATTCACTTACGCACAAATATCCTTGAGAAAGGTATTAATCCGTCTCTTCCTTCCAGCTGTGGGTTAAATAACAGAACAGAACAGATTGGGTTCTATAGCCTTGGTCGGCAACCAGTCTACCGCAGAAAGCAATGGCAACCTACTGCGGGATAATCTTCTGCCCAGTCATGTCCCTTTCGAGACATGATCGCTCAAAGCGTGTATCACGTATGGCACTTGACTGACTGATTTCATAAGAAACGAAGAAAAGAGTGCTGAACTGCTATGTAAATACTGGACAATTTCTTCATAGATGACAGTACTGAGCATGACGATAAACTGCATCCGGCAACAAGACTGGGAGGTTGTGAGGAGCAAGGAACCACCTATTAATTACTGATGGTCCCAGGTCCACCCTAACCCGGAGTGGTAGCACCTGTTACGGTCCCAGCTATGAGCAAATAGTTAACTCCAAAACTGGGGTCAAAACACTATGAAAGTATAAAAATACTCTTTTATAGAAATATATACATAAAAATACACTTTTGTAGAAAATATACATTTTTTAAGGAAAAATATTACCACCAATACATTTTTGAAGAAAAAATTATTACCATAGCACATTTTGAATACAAAACTAGAAGACACTTTCAGTTTTCTAAAATAAAAAAACAACAAAAAGTTATCAAAATCTGCCTAAATCAACCTTCTCAATATAACCAAACTTTAAAAAAATACCTTAAAACCCTACCTTTTCGGCATTAAATAACCCACAGAGGATGATATGCCGTTAAACAAAACTCAAACTCAAACTCTTCATAGATGAAGAGGAGATTTGAGGCAACAAAGATGTTTTCTGCATAAGGGTGCTGAGAATTCCATGGACGTAACATGTGAATAACAAGGAAGTTTTGAAGTAAAAAGGGAATAAAAAGGATGCATTGACTTAGAATCAAAAAGACGGTTGGCATTTCTATGTCACATAATGAAGAAAGAGAGTGTGGGTAATTTGACACTCAAAGAATTCGCTGAAAGCAAGAGAGACAGCGGAAAGCAGCGAGTAATTTAACAAGCTTGTGTAAATTGATGGCTGAACAGGAAGTGAGACTGAAAAAAAAGCAGACCTTACTAAGATACATAAAAGATATAAAGTTGTGGAACACGGTACATAGAAGAAAACTTTCTTTGGGTTTTGACATCATTCTAAAGATGCTAAAATATATGACATTGAAATATGAGCGAGAGTGTCGGAGTGTTTGTAGCACACTGTCGGCCATTTCTCGGTTAAATCTGGCAAATGAACAAAATGTGAACAAATGTAAGAGTTATTCAAATTGATTCTGCTTCGTTTGTTTCACACTAATGAACACTAGAAAAAGCACGATTTCATCTTCCCCAACTATGGGATAAATAGTAGCAAAGACTGAGCTTCTGATATCTAGAGGGATAGGTCCATAGACGACAAAGAATCCGATTTTTTCATCTATTATCTCTGGAATTTCAACTTGATAAAACTAAAAATATGTAACAACCTCTCAGCGATAAAAATAAACTTTTTAACAAAGCAACTAAAATAAAATGTTCTTTTCTCATTCTATTTGTTGTTTAAAATTTTAAACGCCATACATATTTGCTATAAACGTTAGTTTTTAGTGGGTGTGCGTATTTGAGTTGCCATCCCTGTTTTTTTTTTTTTGTTGTTTTTTTTTTTGTTTTGTTTTTTTGCGGGGGGTATTTTTTATACAGTGAAATTAATAACACCCGGCCTAGATTGAGAAGTCTTACTAAAGAAAAACTAAAATATACCATTTATGGTAATCTAAACTTATTTATGAATGAAACTTCGTCCGTGTGTGTGTGTGTGTGTGTGTGTGTGTGTGTGTGTGTGTGTCCGAAACGGCTGAACCGATTTTCTTGAAAATTTACACAGTCTGCGAGTGTTCTTAGCTAGGTTTTGTGTCAAGGTACCCCCGATAAATATCGAAAATCGATAATCGAAAAAATCGGGTTATAGAAGGAGTGGTCCGATTTTAATCAAATTTGATACACTCATAGACATAAGACATTTGATACACTCATAGACAAAGACATAAGAAACGATATTCAGAAGTTTCAAGGTTGCAGTTCTTACAATAGTGCAGAAAATCGATAATATATATATATATATATATATATATATATATATAAGGCAAGATGTTTGTGTGTGTGTCCGTTTATCTGTCTGTATGTCCTTTATACAAATCCACAATTTTTATCCGATTCTCACCAAACTTCACACAAATATTCTTGAGGCTGAGTTTGAGCTCCAGGACTATGGATTAGTTTTAAAGCTTTCATTACACCCGAGCAATGCCGGGCTATACTGCTAGTAAGTAATAAAGATGGATTAAACATATACAATACTTGAATAGTGTGTTGAAACAACAGTTCTCGTACGATCACTGAAGCTAAACAACGTCCAGGCAGGTCACCACCTTGATGGGCGACCGCTTGCGAATACCAGATATTGCAAGTTTGGATGTACGGCTAGCGTAATGGATAATGGCTCTGAATTCTTAATCGGAGAGCTGAGTTCAAATTCCACTTGATTTCGTTATATTCACTTACGCGCAAATACTCTTGGGAAAGGCATGAATCGACCTCTTCCCTACTTCCACTTATGAGTTAATTAGTAGGAATGTCTCGGTAAATTATTATCATCTTCCAAAAATTCTTAAAATCTAAAAATCTTTTCCTGTCCTAATTCGAACGTCTGACCTGGACGTAATCAAGCAAGTGACATATCCACTCCGCCGGCGTTCTGCTGCTTAAACAACATGGTAAAATTATTTTGCAGATACAATGTTTTATAGATTATGTCAAAGCGTTTGATGAAGTATGTCACAAAGAACTGTCGGGATTGCTAGATAACCTTAACATATTTAGGAAGGATATTAGAATAATCCAGAAACTTTATTGGCAACAAACTGCCTGCACACGGATAGAAAATGAATTCAGTAAATATACAGAATAGAAATTGATGTAAGACAAGGGTGTGTTTTCTCACCGGATTTATTCTACCTATACGGGGTGGGGGGTGATTCTGAAAGAATTAGAAGCCTACAAGGATTTATTGTTGCCGGCCACAATCTTAACAACATAAGGTATGCAGATAACACTGCAAACACGAGAAAGAAACTACAAGTACTTCTACAGAAGGTAATGAAAAAAAATGAAGACTAAACATCAATTGCAAGAAAAAAAAAGAATGCACGGTTGTCAGCGCAACATGCAAATTGCAATTTGGGAATACCAAAATCAAACAAGTACAATTTAAATATCTAGGTAGTATTTTAATAGAGAACGGAAAGTGCGCCATGAAAATTCGAAATTTACGCAAAGTATTAAGAAACCGGAAAATTTCGTTAGAAACAAAGAAACAGTTACTGAACTGTGACATAATATCGGTACATGGAAGTGAATGCTAGACAATCTCTGCACAGATGAAGAAAGGACTTGAAACAGCAGAAATGTATTTGAGTTTGAGTTTTGTTTAACGGCATATCTATCTCTGTAGGTTATTTAATGCCAAAAAGGTAGTGTTTTAAGGGGTTTTTAAGTTATAGTGAGAAGGTTGATTTAGTCAGAGTTTGATGAAATTATTTTTATTTTTTATTTTAGAACCTGAAGATGTCTTCTAGTTTTGTATTTAAAAATGTATTGCTAGTAATAGTTTTTTTTTTTTTCCTTCAAAATGTGTTATGGTAATAATTTTTTCTTCAAAACTGTTTTTTTTTTTGTTATATTTTTTCTTCAAAAATGTATATTTTTTAATACTTTTATACTTTCATAATGTTTGAACCCCAGTTCGGGAATTAACTATTTGCACATAGCTGGGTCCCTAACAGGTGCTACCACCTCGGGTCAGGATGGACATGAGAACAACAGCAATTAAGAAGTGGTTCCATGCTTCTCACAACCTCCCAATCAGAGGTCTTCCTGTCGGATGCAGTTTACTATCATGCCCAGGACCGTAACAGAAATGCAGTTCTGCAGAAGGATGCTGAAGATGTGAGCAACGACAATGGTTTATAGAAAATGGAAACAAAAATGTCATTCATACTGTTGAAATTTCTAGGACACATAATAAGAAAAGAAGGCTTGGAAAATTGTATAATCACCAGAAATGTTGAAGGCAAAGGGACAGAGGAAAACAACGTAACCAAATGCAATGAGCTCGACTAGCAAACATGAATAAATAGATAGCAGAACAGGATTTATATAATAACAAATAGTCAAAAACAACAGGCAGGAAATTGGAGAGAACCATGATCACCAGTGTCTTGAAAGGACATGACACATAGAAGAAACTTATGCTGAGTGCACAAATCTGATTGTAGGCAGTGCATATTATCGACAGAAGCACAGTTTTACAAGGTGAGATGGAAAAACTGTCGTTTAAATTACGCAAAATTAAAATATTAATATCTCATTTTAACAGATATATTTACCAAAATTTCACAAATATATCCGGAAATATTAAAGAGTAAATTTATTTAATAAAATTGCCATTGACTTTAACCACCGTCTTCAGATGACTTTGGAATTTCCTGCATCCCTTCAGGATGGTATTCTTGTTTAAGTTGATGAATGCTGCTGTAATTCTTGCCTTCAGTTCATCTTTGGTGTTACAAAGAATTTTGTTGGTCTCTCGCTCAATTGCGCCACACACATAGTAATCAAGGAATTTGCAGTCTGGGGAATTAAATGGCCAGATGTAAGGGGTGATGTGGTCGCAGAAATTGTCTGACAGCCATGACTGGATTATCCTGCTGATGTGGCATGGTGTAGAGTCCTGTTGCCAGACATATGGTCTACCTTGACCTAGGCCAGTACTACCTCTTCAAGGCACTTTATGTAGACCTTCATTTGAGGTCGTATGGGAAGACGAATGGGGGCATGACGTTGTCATCACTAGTGATCACTTCAAACATCTTCATAATCACCGTTAGACTCTTCCAACTCTTTCGGAATCCTCTGCACTATCCTCAGACTGACACCAAACATTCTGAAATGTTGGCATTAAAGCTTCCGGTGTGAATGCCAAGTAGTACAGCATGCGGTTTCCAAATCTCTGGCGGTATACTATACTGTGCAATTGACAAGATTATAAACAAACATCAAGCATGCGCGAAATTAAAAATATATCATGGTGACAATTTACCAATCGCACCCTGTATACACAATTATGCCAAGTTCAAACTGCTCTTTATTCTCCCAAAGAGACTGGGATCAAAATGTAGTATCCGTTCACTCTCCCACTTAAAGTTATGAAAAATGCCTAGTCCCGGGGGATATTAACCTTGAAGCAACTCCACTATTATAACACTAAAAAGCGAGGATTGGTGGGTACCAACTCCACCGTAACAGTGGATACATGAACCGGGAATTTTTTTGTCTTTGACATGTATGCGTATGTCTCACATCCTACCACTGTGGGAAAGTTGGTAAATATCAACCTCCGAGCTGGTCTCAAAATGTAGTATCTGTGCTATTTCTCTATTTTGTATTTCTGTTTTCGGGCAATTCAAGGATAACCTTTAAGAGATGCTTCGTCCTGGTTTTTCCAAACTTATGACAGTACCTCCCTCGTTTCACTAAAGAAGTAGGATTGGTGGATACCAACGCCTACGTAACGGTGATCACAGAGACTAAACAAGTTTTTGTCTTTGGTTCATATGTCTGCGTGTAAGCATCCAACGTTAAAGTGACCATATTTCACACTCTGTACGTAAATAACTGGGTTATATTTTATGGGTATTATGCTAGGAATTATAACGGTACTTACTGTTAAAGGCTGTTCTATTTTCTGATTCTGCGGCACTTCCTTTGAAGAAAAAAAAGAAGGAAATATTTTAATTGCTGTGAATAATTAAATCTGAAAATTAACTTCGATCCCTTCAATACTCAAGTACTCTCCTCAATATTCTTATCGGCGTCTCAGTGTGGGTGTGGCAGTTGGTGAGGTTAGTCTGGTTAACTATTAGTAGTCATATACAAATTTTCATGCAAAATAACGCAAGTGTTGATATGTCGTAAAATCCAAATTTATCTCACGAGGCAGACATTGCGAGTTCAATCCTAGCCGAGGCAAATGTTTTTAATTTCGTAGTTATAAAATCAAGGATAAACGTGATTGGTTAAACAATTTAACATTTGTACAGACTGTTCTTTAACTTAACTCAAGATGAAAAAATGAAATTTTTTTTAAACATACCATTATCAATTTTACTAATATTTATTTCACTTGTCGTTGCTTTTCATCAGAGACCACCATTCCATAACCATTACTAAACAGACATCATTTATTCAGTTAGCGTATTTTGCATCGCTGTCGTCACCATTCCCCCTATGTCTGTTGTAATTCTGGTTCATGGCGACAGTCAAAGCAATGGCTTACCGGTTCCTTTTGAGCCATGGATGTTGAGGTTACTCCGTCCTTCCACTCAAAAGTTAGAGGGGCAAACCTACAAGGTAGGTTTGAATTAAGAATTTTCATTCTCCTAGACTGGTTGCCAACCAAACCTTTAGGGCCCAGTCTGTCCTGCTAGAAAAACGAGATGGACACATCCCAAGCGTATTAGCACGTAACTGAATGCAATGAACTCGACTGGATTTTTAACTCAACTCTCCGATTTCTCAATCTGAGCCGCTCTCATGCCTCTTAACTGCTAAAAAGTAAGGACTGAAAACAAAGATCTAAGCGAAATTCGAATTAGAGTCCGTTTTTAGCTCGGAGGTGTGACTATGTACGACAGCTTCTCTACTGTTTGAGCTACAGGAACTAATAATGGCAGACAATCAAACCTAACTTACTTGCTTCGTACCCTATTTAATGTTATTGTTTTTATTTATACTAGTAGTATTAGTAGTAATATTATATTGAATTCTATTATTTGATGATGCATTGTCAATATTATTTATTTTTAACTAACATTTGGATTCGTACGTAGTATAATAATAATAATAATAATAATGATAATAATAATATTAATAATAATCGATTCGAAACGAGAATTCGACATGCCGAGTTTGAATTCCAGTTGAATTCAGTTTTGCGTAAATAACCTTGAGAAAATTATTAATTCAACACTTCATTCTAAATTGCAACAAAGACTGGGTTCTCTAGCCGTAGTTGAAGTTCAATCTAGGAGAAGATGAACTCTGAATACAAAACCACTTAGCTAACTAAAGCCGTAAGAATATTGTCGGGACATGGGGTATATATGACTGACGATCTTTTTCTAATATAGTACAGCTTTTGTGAAACAGAACAAGATAGATCACAGCAACGGTGCGTTGGTGTCTGTCTGTGAAGACGATGATGTAACACAGAATGCTATGGAGCTGGCCAGACGCTATAGAGGTCTTGGGCTGCCTATACGTTAAGGTGCCTGAAAATCCAGTGGAAAAATCCGTTGCCCGAAAATTCAATGGAAAAGATAAAGTAATACAGTGCTGCTAAAGAAATTGCCTGAAAATGATGCAGTATGCCATTCCATCTGGCTTAGTAGGTCCAGTTTGAATTTATGTACGCTTTATTTCTTAGTCTTCTCTTGTCCTGGAGGTACCCATAAGGCGGTAAGGATTTAAATTCAATTTTTTTTTCTCGTCGACTGGTTACCATCCCAGGAAAGGGAGACCAATTTGCAGTGATGATTCCTCCAGGTTTTCAACCACAACCTCCAGAAGACTTCATAATCTCTTCTGGGCGGTCTTCTTAATTAAGTTGGTGAATTATGACATACTCCTTGCCTTCAGTTCATTTTTGCAGTTACAAGGAGTTTTGTTTTTGTTGGTCTCTCACTCAACTATATAATAATCAAGAGGGTAGAGTCTGAGGAGCTAAGTGGCCAGATGTGGTTACATCAATTTCTGACAACCATGAAAGGTTCTCCTGCCTGTTTGGCATGGTGCAGAGTACTTTTATCAGCCATAGGGTCTTCCAGCAGCTATCATCTTGAACCAGAGAAGTAATACTTCCTCAAGGCACTTGATGTAGGCTTCCGTGTTGAGTCTGAGGCCCTGTGGGAAGATGAATCGCCATTAGTAGCGATCACTTCAATTACAACAATGATGACTGTATATATCATCCGACTCTTTCCGAATCCTCTGCACTGTCGTTAGAATAACACCCAACACTCTGAAATGTTTGTATTAGAGCTTTCGAAGTAAATGCCAAGCAGGACAACATGTCGTTTTCAAATTTCTGTTAGAGTAAATTGCGTCATGGTGCTCTTTTTCTCACAAACGGTGTCCAACTGATTCTACTGTCAATCAGTCAGTTAAGTACCATAAGTCAGACACGATTGGACGAAAATGCCTCGAAAGAAACATAACTGACTGGGCAGAAATTAATCCCGCAGTAGTTTGCCATTACTTTCTACGGTAGACTGGTTGCCAGCCAAGGCTATAGAACTCAATCTGTCCCGTTATTTAACCCATAACTGGAGAGAAGAGACGGATTAATACCTTTCCCAAGGGTATTTGCGCGTAAGCGAATACAAGGAATTCAACTGGAATTCGAACTTGGCTCCCCGATTTCTCATTCCAAGCTGATATCCACTGCACCACAATGCACATAGTTGACAAAAATCAAACAAACAACATACATGCGTGAAATTAAAATATAACATGTCAACAATCTATCCATCGCACTCTGCGTAATAAGAATAAACCTTTACATACAAGTATTTTTATATCTGAGTATCTCAAATTATAATTGACTAGCAGTATAGCGCGGCGTTGCTCGGGTGTAATGAAAGCTTTAAAACTAATCCATGGTCCTGGAGCTCAGACTAAAGAATATTTGTGTGAAGTTTAATGAGAATCGGATAAAAATTGTGGATTTGTATAAAGGACATACAAACAGACACACACACACACAAACATCTTGCCTTTTATATATATATATATATATATATATATTATCGATTTTCTGCACTAATGTAAGAACTGCAACCTTGAAACTTCTGAATATCGTGTCTTATGTCTTTGTCTATGAGTGTATCAAATTTGATTAAAATCGGACCACTTCTTCTATAACCCGATTTTTTTCGATTATCGATTTTCGATATTTATCGGGGGTATGTTGACACAAAACCTAGCTAAGAACACTCGCAGACGCTTATAGTACAACTGTGTAAATTTTCAAGAAAATCGGTTCAGCCGTTTCGGAGTCTATAGGTAACAGATACACACACACACATAGACACACACACACACAGAGAGTCAAAGTTCCATTTATAAATAAGTTTACATTTTCAACTTTCATTATGATTATATTTTTATCAAAACATATCTCTAAATGAATAGGGTTGCTTATAATAAATAAAGCTTTCTCGATAGTTTTTACTTCAGCATTAACATTTAAAAAAAAAGATAACCGGGTTTAAAGCTTAATAATTTTTAAAAAGCCCAAGAAAAGAAAGAGTGCACTATTATTATATTATTATTATCATAGTATTACTATTATTATAAGTCATAGTGTCAAAGTTTTCGCTAATTCCGGTTCCAGAACGACCTGCTTGCATTTGCGAAGAAGTAATTTTTAACGCTTATTTTCATACACGTCATTATATATGATAATCATTTCAGCTTGAACACATTTTGTAGCCAATGAAAAACTTACTGAGAAACTTTTCATTCAACAAAATTATTTAAAACAACACCAAAAAATATTCTAAAACCTCAGTAGCCGATTGTTAATCTCACACAAATGTAAAACCCTGGTTAAACCAATAAATTGTAAACCAAACCAATAAATTGTAAACGTAAATTCTACTCCAGCAGCTTCTTTTCTCGCACTTCCCGCCTGTGGAATTTTCTTCCATTTACTTGTTTTCCAGAAAGATATAATCTCCAAGAATTTAATTGTAAAGTCAATAGTCATCTCCTATCTCACTAACCTGCATCCTCTCTCTCATGCTCCTTTCTCCATCCACTCCACTCTCATCAGTATTTACATCCTTCTCGTATCCACTTCCTGACACCCCCTATAATCTGTCACTTTTTCTCATAACTTTCCTCTTATGTAACCCCCTGCAAAACAGTGGAAGTAAAATGCCTTGCTTGGGGCGATATCATTATATTTAAAAAAATTATCACTTTCTGTCAATCAACAATGAGGCCTACATTACGAGTGTCCAGTTCCTTTTCCTTCTCGAGAAACAATTTCTTTTCAGTATTTTACTCACACATACAACTTTTTTTAAACAACTTTATAAATCTTTTTTACAAAAAAAATGACTTTATTGATCCATAGCGGTTATTTTTTTCATAGTGAATGAACATTCAACAAAGATATTTATTACAAATTTTATATCAACTCTTTCAGTTGTTAAAATAGTTCTACACGTCTTGTACATTTTGTTTACTGAATTTGCTTTCCCCACTGAATTAAAAATTATCATGAAATACTTTTAACAACTTTAGCTGTTTGCCTTTTTTTTTAATAATGTTTCTATCTTTATCAACTTTACAAGAAAGAAAGAAAGAAAGAAAGGCATGATTAGGGCAAAAAGAAGCAGATAATCTGGCTTATACAGAAATTGAAGTATTTTAAATGACGTGCTTTAAAAAATGACCAGCAATAATAGAATCAAAACGTCTGAAAATTTACTTACTAAATGCATGAACTTTCTCTTTGATTTCGTTGTTATTCGATCAACCGACGCTCCAAGTTTTACATCTAAAATAAGAAAAAATTAAAAACAGATGATAATCTAGTACATATATATACCATGAAATCTGTAATTATAGAAAATTATTTACATATTGTAAAAGATTCACCATGGGATTTAAATCATTGCTCTTGACTTCCAAATACCAGTGATCCCTACAGAATCGACAGATGTTTACTAAATTATATAAACTAGTTTTAATCTGTAGAAATTTCATGTTTTTTTTTATTTTAATATTCTGATGAATCTTAATAGTTAATGTTTGGTTAAACTTATGGTGAGTTCTATGAGAATGAAATTAAAATTTATAAGTACAAATCCCCCTAACTCATTGTTAAATATTTGAGATTAACAACCCTAACAAAATATTGCAAAAACAACCATAAATATGAATGTCGTCGTTATTTTAAGAAGTGGGTACAAGTGAAAAGATTTGAAATTGACAAGTTATTTCTATTTCACTGAAACATCTATTAAACACTTCTATCTTCTTTTCTTTCTTTTATTCATTCTTTTTTTTTATTTCTCACTGAAGCTAAATAGCGTCTTTTCTTTTTTTTTATTTATTAAGTATTGGCAGTGCGTAACGGTAGTGCGAACTAACTAATAAATCGTAGCAAATGTGCGGAAGAATTTTTTAATAATACTTAAGGATGAGAAGTATTTATTATTATTATTAACATCATTTACAAGCAGACTATTGTCCTCATCTTTGTTATTATTATCATGCGTTTTGATCGTTATACCCTCAGAACTCCATCCTGTTCTTGTCGATCCGAGTAACTTTTAGAGGATTTCGAACTGGCAATAGCCAAGTAGATTAAAGCGTGTGTTCATAAATTTTGTGACATAGTAATTGTTTTGGATTCCGGATGAGGAACCGCAAAAAATAATAAACAAGCAAAAACAGATCTGGAGATAGAAAAGTAGGTTATATTGAACCTAATATACAAACCGGAACGCGGGTTAGTCAATTCAGGAATACTATTAGTAGAAATAAATATATACAAGTCTTTGAAGTGAAATAGTGTGTCCGATTTTTAATAAATCGCCCGAATGCACCACTCATGGTAGAAACCTGGGTAGCGAAATAACTCGTTTAAAAATGGAAAATATTCAAAGGTTCTACAATATAATTGTATAGAACACTTTTTAATACAAATGGGTACTGGTCTAACCCTATTATGACCTAATACTAAGTATTAAACAATATATATATATATATATATATATATATATATATATATATATCCCTCATAGATAAATAGATTAAATAGATATTCTTCATTACTCGACGACATAATTACTGCAAAAAATAAGATAAGGCATTGTTAAAGAGCAAACACAAGGCAAGAGCTTTAATAACTGGTAGTAAAGACAATGAACTGAGCCGACGCTACCTCGCTACTCTCTCTCTCTCTCTCTCTCTCTCTCTCTCTCTCTCTCTCTCTCTCTCTGATCGTGACAGGAGGTATATATATATATACAAATAAAGACACAACAGTCTTTATTATAATAGGTAAGATATATTCTCTTCTATCACGCTCAGTGGGGTATAACCTGTGAAGTAATACTATTCTCAAATAATTTTCCGTCGTTTCTAACAGCAGGACTACACGTGTTTACGTTTAATACAAACTCTTTTCTTAATCTAAAAACAAATGTTAACTTCATGGTTAGAGTGAAAATTTCATATAAAATTCAGCTACGTTCCAGGTTTATTGAAGCACATTGCTAAGTATGATTTTATCATCGTTTATAGCTAGCTATCTAAGTCTGTTCACGGCTATTGCAGATATTTATGTTGCAAGCTAGCTCATTAGATAGATAGATAGATAGATAGAGAGAGAGAGAGAGAGAGAGAGAGAGAGAGAGAGAGAGAGATACTATATTTAAGAAGTATTTCTAATAGATTTTAACACTTACTTTTCTTAAGTTCTTACTTTTTTAGGTATCGCTTTTAGATAGTCTGTATTCTTGCAAAATAAATTAGATTTGTAGAAGGGAAAACTAAATAAATATGCATAATACAATATAAAATGTTTCAAACTATAAATAAAAATTCACTGAAATGAAGTTATTAATGACTTCAATTATTTTTTATTGTATACATACATCTGTCATCGGCGTTCCCTTCTGTTACTTGAGGCAACTTGGAAATGGTAAGTTTTAACAAGTCATCTTCTTGAATATTCCAGTTATCTATTGTCAGGTGCTGTGTAAAGTTCATACTGTTTTCCTCTTTAAATTCATCGATTCTAATTCCATTGTACTCTAAAAAAGGAAAATCAGTTTTCATAAATTATTTCAAAATCAATTCCGCAAAAAATCTAAACTTATTTATAAATGAAACTGTGTGTGTGTGTGTGTGTGTGTGTGTGTGTGTGTGTGTGTGTGTGTGTGTGTGTGTGTGTGTGTGTGTGTGTGTGTGATGTAGATAAAAATAAAGACGTTTTCATCTGTACCGTATTTTCTTGTGAATAATAAGACTTGAGTATAATACAGCCCCGTGTTCCTGAAGAATTATGTTTTATTGGGTTTGGTGTATTTGCAATCTTGACATTTCAAATAAGAGATATTTAAACTGAATAAACATTTCTGAAAACGTCTAATTGTGTATTATACGGTCTTCAATATTCGTTCAAATTTTCCCGTATACACAAAGAAATACGTTAATTTACAGACTTCTTGTATTGAATCTCCCGTTTTACGATCGAATTTAAACGGTCAAACTAAAACCAAGTGACTTTTAGCAAAGTATTGTTATGGAAAATGCGACACAGAAATCCGAAGGCGAATTGGCATAGCAAAGGACGCGTTCCAGAAGCTGAGCAAAGTACTAACACACAGGAAAATTTCACTAGAAACAAAGAAAAGAGTGCTAGACTGCTACGTGATGTCAGTTCTTCAATACGGCAGTGAATGCTGGAAAATATCACCGAAGATGAAGGACAAAACTGGAAGCAGCGGAAATGTGGTTCTACAGAAGGATGCTGCGGATATCGTGGACTGAGCATGCAAGCAACGATGAGGTGCTGGAAAGAATGGCATCAAAAAGGAAATTAATACTGAGCATCAGGAAGAGACAACTGAAGTTCCTGGGACACGCAATAAGGAAGGAGAGCTTGGAGAACCTGATACTGACTGGCCAGATAGAAGGAAAAAAGACAAAGGAAGGCAGCGGATAACATATTTGCAAGGCCTGATCAGGTGGATTACGGAACGGGGGTTGCGAGGTGCAACAGGAGCAAACACACTAAGAGCCACAAGGGATAGGGAAACGTGGAGAACCATGATCGCCTACGTCCTGAAGGGACAGGGCACATAGAAGAAGAAGAAGATTGTTACTATATACCCAATAATGGGTATATATATATATATATATATATAGTCAGGGAAGAACTAGAAGTTCTTGCAAATTCTTAGTTTGATGGTAGGTAATCATGGGAGTTGGTATGACGACTAAAACCTTTAAGTTGCAGAGCTTGTGAGAATTGTGTATAGTTAGGGAACAACAAATTGAAAACAATGATGCTGAGAATCCCATTAGAGCGTGTAAGAAACAAGTAAGTCATAAGGAAAATGGAAACGAAACTGATATTATACTCAGAATCAGAAAGAGACAGCAGAAAATTTTAGGACACATAATGAGGAAGGTGAGCTTAGAGAATTTGACACCCACAAGACATAGCGAATGCAAAAAGGACAGAGGGTGGTAGTGACAAGGTTGTATAAATGAATGAAGCAGCAGTTGTGGCAAAAAGGCAAGAGTTACTTAGAGCTACGAGGGATAGAAAGTTGTGAAAAAAACATGATTGCCCACATCATAAAAAGACACAGTACATAAAAAGAAAAAGAATAGTTAAATTCAACTTCCATAATGATCTTTTTCTATTGCCATTTATACATATACGATTCCATTATCGTGTCTGATCTTCCCTAAAAGGTGTGGGAATTAACCCACCTTATTTGCACGGACGCTCGCAGGGTGGCAGTGATCGGGACTATAAACAGAAGACTCAGCAGATCCTATTTTTTCGCTCTAGAAGGTGATAGAATTTTCTTTTTCTGGACAGCCAAATCGTAAACTTCAGACCACGGGTGCATTACACATACATTGTGGTATAGATTATATCTCCTTATACGCATTCTGTATTTAAATAGGTTCACGTCTGATTCTAAGCTAAATAAAGCCTCAGTTAATGTACACCTGCATTCGTTTTCTCACTACAGTTTATTCTACTAAGAATCTCAGCATGGAACATTGCATGATGCCCTTATTGACACGAGTAGTTCTGCAAGCTACATACTTTCAAATGTGGTGAAATCTAATAAGTGGCTAATCTTTCCTTGCACCGACAAAATAACTACGGCGATCGTTTCTTTGCATGCTTAAGTAATTTGGTATTGCCAAATCCGACTTCAGCGAAAAAATAATTCTTACATTCGCACAAAACTATTAATAATGACGACCCACTATCAGGGCCGGGCTTGGGGCTCCCGCAGACCACGAAATTGCGTGGGGGCGCAAGTTCCTTAGAGGGCGCAAGGCCCCGGGATGCGGCAAGGCTTCTAGGCTCCGTAGATCTATTATAATTTTAAAAAATTAACAAAATAATTATTAATTCTTACATTCGCACAAAACTATTAATAATGACGACGCACTGTCAGGGCCGGGCTTAGGGTCCCCGCAAACCCCGAAATTGCGTGGGGGCGGCAAGGCTTCTAGGCTCCGCAGATCTATTGTAATTTTAAAAAAATAACAAAATAATTATTAAGATTAACTGGAAAATTATTATCATACTTGTATGTTGAAATAGATATCTATCAGCCCGTCTCGCTATCTTATATATAACGTTCGTAACGTATAGCTTCAAAATGCCAATTACGTGATTTCTTCCGTTTTTTCGTGATCACGGAATATCTGCATTCTGAGAGTATGTTATTTTGTTTAAAGCACCATTTATTGTGGGTTCAGTATGTTCGGGGTAGGCCCAAATTGCATTCTGTGGGTTGAGGGACAGCAAGACGCATTCTGCGGGGGGTCGCGATGTTGCTAAACACGGCACTGCTCACTGTTACAGTATGATACAAGGGCACGATTTTCTATGCCGGCATTCTAGTATCATAATCCATTTTAGAGGTGTACGGAGACAATAGTTGTCTTCCCTTAAGGTGAACTACAGTTGTCTTCCCTTTTGAGAAACTCTTCTTTATCTGAGGGTCAGTCCCTTCCTTGCCTTGGTGGGATATAGCCACGAGGAGCATTTTCTGACCTAACGGTATGTCATTTCTTTGCTCTTCTTGCTAAAAACATTCTCGTCCATTTGGACATGAACATTCATCTTGTTTTGGGACGTACTTAAACATTCTTAATGTATTATACTTGTTTTTGTTATATTAAAGGCCTAATTGTTATTGCCATGTAACTTGTCCTTCCCTTTACTGCACGTGCTATAAAGTTTCTATTAGTATCGCGTAACTGGAAATATCGCCGTTTCGCAACCAATACTAATAGAGGACTCTAACCAACCTTAAAAATATGCGGACCAGCGGCAATCAACGTTTAGAACGCGTCACTTTTTCGCAACCTAACACTGGACTGCAAACAGTAAAAATTAGACGGTACTCATACGATGACAAACAATTCATTAAAACACAACGAGAATGTTTGGAGAAGGAGTTATTGAATCAAGCGAGTATCCATGGATGGCATAGGTATTCATAACTTCGGAGAACCACAAAGAGGTTAGTAATAGATTTTACAAAAGATTTTACACGATTCGTGTAAAATCTTTTGTAAAATAAAGACGGAAGCTGACGATGGTTCACCTGAAATAGGCCTTTACTTCCGATTCACCATGAAATAACGTGTCTGTCTTAATTTTTCTTATATTTGCTCTATATGTATTTATATGCATATATACTTAGAGCTCTCTTAGAGAGTTATCCTACCACTGTATGTACAGGATACTCCTTTGAATTCTTCTATACCCACACTGCATGCTGATATATATATATATATATATTTCTAAGTACATAAAATAATCCTTCATGTTCCATTCGGTTTTCATTAGTTCCACTGGCTTTATTCACTCCATAAATAATCCAATTTACCTTTAGCGGGATCATTCACTAGTATATGTGGTCTTTGTATAAATTTTCTCTTGGGTCACTCGCATCAGAGTTAATTCAATAAAACAACAAGCGTCTGAACCCTGGATACACGTGATCAACACTTACCAACACTGACATCATCAATATCTGGAATTTCTGAGACTGTCCGTCCTCGGTAGAATGCTGCTATACACTTCTTCTTCAATTGTACAATGGAGTCACAAGTAAAAACGGGCACAATTTCTATCTCTCCTCCCATTTGAGCCTGAATTTTCTGCAAAATAATATAATACTTTGTTACTGTTATATTTGATCGAATTGAATTTGTTTCCGAGATGCAAAGATGTCGAGAAACAATTGTAAATTTCAGTTCAGTTTCTTGTTTCTAATATTTTCACGTCACGTCATGGGTCTTAAGTGAACTCCATAAACTGAAACCATATCAGAAGTGATGTGTCCGGCAAGATTGCCTGATGAAGCCCGTTCTCCGTCAGATTGGTGTCTGAATTCCGTTTTAATTTTTTTGTAGACTGGTTGTCAGCTCAGTGCAAGGGAACCCAATCAGCCCTACTATTTGACTCATAATTTGAGGGGAGGGTAGCTATATAGATTCATATCATTCTCAAGAATGTTTTTTCGAAAGTGAACATAACCAACTCATTTAAATTTTTCTGACTGTTGTTCTCATCTTCACATCATATTCACGGTGTTTCAGCCGTTGTACGCTCCAGGTTTCGTCAAGTGATTGGAATTTTAGTTAGACATATGATCTAGTGGATAAAAGCGTTAGTCGAAGTAATCCAGTGACTTGATCCAAAGAGTTGTGAGTTCACTATCTGACCACAGGGAAATAACTGAAACTGAAATATCCGGAAGAGGCATGGCACGTAGAACTAGAACAATCTGCTCCGGTGGACAAAATAAAGCGTTCGGTTCAAAATTTCAGTCACCTGGAGAAGGAGCGTACAATGACCAGAAACGTTGTAAATGACAACAGTCTGAACAATGTAGTTACAATACTTCATCTTAGAAATATAGACAAATATATAACTCTGTCGGAATTCGAATTCTGGTTACCAATTTTTCTTTCTGATTTATACTACTCTATATTTCTGATCTATATATCAATACCGTAGTACCTACGTGTGTCACGCTTTTCCCAAAAACTATACCCATAACTCATGCATTTCCCTTTTTCACTAACCTCCTTTCAAATAAAATTCAATTTATGGTGGTTAAGTAAATAATATTGTTTAGTATGTACTAATATGGTTATTAAAATATTATTATAAGAAGGATAAAACGACGAAGAAGGAGGAGGAAGAAGAGAAGACGAAAGTGGAAGAAAAAAGATGTAAAGAAGGAGGAGGAGACGACGAAAATGGAGGAGGAGACGATGAAGACGAAGAAAAAGAATGCAGATGATCATATAGATATATATCGACTAACAAATTTGATAAACTAAATAATAAATAAAATAGAATTTGCATGAATATCACATTTAAACGCAACCATCATTCAAATATTAATAATAAAAATACTAGGAGTGATGAAAAAATATTGATACACATTCACAACTAAACAATATTATTTACTTAATCAACATCCATTGAATGTTATTTGAAATCGTGAAAATAATATTACAGGATATGTGAATTTTTTCACAGCTTTCGCTAGTCTATATATCAATAACGTAGTTCCTATTTGTGTCACGCTTTTGTCAAACGCACGCACAGAGTGGCTGTTAAAAAAAAGAGATATGAACGCACACAATATGAACAGACACGATAGATGAAATATAGAAACGCCGGTTGATTTACACACAGACACGCATAATAAATGAAAGAAAACGTTGAACAAGAAATATAAAAAGAAAAAATTACTGTAAATCTATTATATAAAAAGGGATGTGCGTAGTGGTACAGTGGATATCGATTCGGAACGACAAAGGGAGAGCCGAGTTCGAATTCCAGTTGAATTCCTTGCATTCACTTGCGCACAAATACCCTTAGAAAAGGTATTAATCCGTCTTTTCCCTCTAGTTATGGGTTAAATAATATGACAGATTGGGTTCTATAGCCTTGGTTGGCAACCAGTCTACCGCATAAAGCAATGGCAACCTACTGCAGGATAATCTTCTGTACAGTCAGTTATGTCTCTTACGAGACATGATCGCTCAAATCGTGTATCACGTATGGCACTTAACTGATATAAAAATGATTGAGTATTGTTGTACTTATAATGTTTTAGTGCTTTAGATAATAATTTCAAGTTTTTCTTTGCTGTCTTCATCTTGATTCTCTTTCAACTAAGAAAAATACTTTTCATCCGTTTATTTTTATTTATTTTATCCAAACTGTCCTTCAATTCTCGCTGTGATCAACATAGCAAATCATAGTCTTTATATTACAGTAATACCTACCTAGGTACCTACGTGCGTCACGCATTTGCTATAATGAATGGAAATAAATGTATTTTGCAAATGCATTATATTTTCGGAGAAAACCATTGTAATGGAAGAAAGAATAAGACAACAAAGAGGCAGCAAGAGAACAGCAAAGAAAAGAGAACGATTACGAGCAGACGAAAGACAAGCAATCCGTAAACATAATAGAGAACGAGGAAGAAGGAATGATATGAACGAAGAGATAGAACTTTATATTTATGATTGTTACTGCAATATTTTGTTAAAGTTCTTTCGTTCAAATATTTAATGATGCAACAGGAAACTTTCTACGGATATTTTATTGTCATAGAATTTACCAGTCGCTTTGAGTTAACTGAAGAATTAAGATTCATCAGAATATTAAAATTTAAAAAAAAACTTGAAATTTTCAAAGGTTAAAACTAGTATCATATAAACTTACAATTTCTTCATATTGTGTGTTCAATTTCAGTCGATATTTTTCAAACAGATATTGAAAAGCGTTTCCCGTAACTTCATCAATTGGCATTTTCTCCAAATGACTCTTCCAGTCATGCGTAAGAAAATAGAGTATATCGCCAATATTTTCCTAGAAGAAAAAAAATATCTATAGTTACAATAAAACAAACAATATATACAAAGTTGAAAAGGGGTGGAATTTACGTCAACTGAAAATACAACAACAAATCTCGGCATTTTTCCGTTAAAATCACAAAATCTGCATTATACTTTATAATACACGTATAATTGGAATACTTTTATGATAAAACTAAACATTGGAAAATTTTACCGAATTAACTGTAAATATTTTCCTTCTTTTGTATCGGTTGACCTTTCAAATTCCATAGTATTTATTAACACTTACTCAAATAAAAGAATTCTTAACAAATACCGATGAAAAACCTGATTTAGATTATTTTCTCTTAATAACATAGCTCCATTTTAATTATATATATATATATATATATATATATATATAAGTGGCTTGACGGTAACATCCCAAGAGATATCTCATTAATATTAATTGCTAAAAATTATATATATATAATTTAAAATTAAATTAACATATGAAATATATATATATATATATATATATATATATATATATATATATATATATATATATTAAAAGGCTCATTTTATTTTTAGTCGCGTTTGACACATGTGATTTGATTTCTGTGGCGTAATCTAGATGTTTTACGGAGCCAATACAAACAATCTGCATCATTGGCCAAAAAGTGCGAAAGGGAAAATTGCTGAACTTAAACTCAAAAAGCATGTGTTGACCTGGCTTCCCTGTAGATATGTGTCCCTAGAAAGTTTGAATGGCCTAGCTTAAAAAATGTAGACGTGCATAGGGAACAGTCACACACAAACTCACAGATTGCCTTTTATATATAGAGACATATACTCTAGAAAAAATTTAGATATTTTCAAAATATTTTGAATATTAACTGTTGTATCATTTGGGTCTGATGAGCAGGTTTGCCTGCGAAATATGTATTACCCATGAAATTGTTGAATATCAATTTTTTTTTTCTAGATTATATTACTATGTTAAATTAAATAAATAAACTTAACATTGAGTTCTTTGATTCGTCTCTATCGGAATTTACCTGACTTATATACCAAGTATTCTACGTTATATATATATATATATATATATATATATATATATATATATATAAAGAATTGGAATGGAACTAGAATGAAAAGAGGTTATTATAAATGGGAAGTATTATTTTAATTATTCAATAATTAAAAGCTAAAAAAGAAAATAAACCAATCATATTAGGGGAAGTGAATAATAGATTAATAAAATTAAAGGGAAATTAAGGCGCCGACTAGTATCAAACGATAAGGCTAGAAAAGGTAAGGGTCAAAAGAGGTTAACATATATAATTGTTGTAATAAATTCTACATTTAATAAAGAGAAGAAAAGAAAACAACTGTCAAAAAGGAAAATTTAAATTTTGATTATATTTAGTGGGTTTGTTACCTAAATTTAAAATCTAAAATTCAAAACTTTGGATTTATGACAACATTTGCTCATGAATTCCTTTCGTAAGGTTAAAAGCATATTTTGCTTAGAATATTTTATTATTTTAATTTTTCAACTTGACATAGATTGCATCTGTCGTAAATGTTATTAGGGTTGCGGGCCGAACCTATTAGTCTCTAATTCACTATGGGGTTGATCCCCTTTTCTGTCATGTCCAAAAATCTTCGGGAAAGAGACGTCTGAAATTTTAGATAAGGAGTGGAAAAAGAGTGCTTATGAGAGTAATAATGATGTTTAAATTCTCCTGCCGAAATCCTAATGTAAAATTTATAATTCTTTTTATTATTCACGGAAGAGATATGAGCTTGGTAGATTACTTGAGCAGACCTACAATTGCATAGTTGTTGATGAACCTACAATGGCAAGATGGTAAAATACCAGTTTTAGTATCAGCCCTATGTAAACTTTTTAAAATTTATCTATTGTGAGAATTTATAATATTATCCATATTGTATGTGCAGGAATACCTAATTTTAAGAGTATTTCTATTAAAGATTCTGTGTAGTGGATTTTTGGTATGAAAATGCTTGCTTATTAATTTTAGAAAATATTTCCCTATATTGATTTAAGATAGTCAACAGAAAAACCATATTACTTTCCTTTTTCTACGTCTATTTCTCGCACTAGATGGCTCGAAATTTTTATATACTAATCGATTCTTGAAGCCGCTTTCCTGGAGGGCTTTGTTATATAATTTTTTATTTTCATTGAAAATTTTGAGGCTGGTTAATAAATGTTTAATTCTAGTGTTAACAATGTTGGGTATTTGCTTTATTATAACTCTATTTTCAGATGAGTGGTATTAATTTTAAGTGATTTTCAAGATGGGAAGAGATTTCTCTAAAAATTAGAGAATACAATTATTTTTGTAGGGAAAAGTAGCCGAAGTGACAAAATTTGAAAACAAAAACAGATTTAAGGATACAAAGTGTGTTAATTACTTTTGTTGGGAGAAGTAAGCGAATTTACCAAAGCTAGTTACCTAAGTGTAGTCAAAATATTGTCAATGAGTTTTAACGATTTGTGACCCTAGGTCAAAATTCGACCTTCAGAATTTCCTGTTTACTTACAACTAAGATGGCTGGTAGTAACAGGCAGATAATAGCAGAGTTTTCTCCTTTCCATCGGAAGAGCGGAAGACTCACTCGAAATGGTTAAATGATATTACTTACATGTCGAGATGCTAAGTCATATATAGGAGGAGGAATAGAAACCCCGTGCCCACCCTCAACACTCCGGTTTTGTGCCTTTTTAGTAAAACTAGGTTGAAAAGCGAAATTGAGTGAGACGCAGACCAACGATTAATTAATGCGGTCATACTGAAATAGCCTGCTACCAGAGCTATTGCAGGAGACGGTCCGTCCAAATTCGGCAAGCTGCAAATTGAACAAACCAGCGTCCCGTGGATATAATAGATCACCAATATTAGCGTGCTACTGAAATACCAGCCAACTGATTTTTTTTTATGTGTCACTTAGCTTTGAATTGCTTATGATTGTGTATCTATTTGATATATACAAATATATATAAATCTACACTGTGACGTGGCAGTCTTAAATCTGTTTTTTCATTATATACCTTCGTGTGTCTGGGCTAATTTAGTCGGGTGATAACAAGTGACCCTGCTTATTAATAGTGTTAAGGTGATTAGAATTGACATTAATATAACGAGGTGTAAAGTTATAATTAAAGCCTTCCAGGAAAGCGGCTTCAGGAATAGATTAGTATATGAAAAACTAGTTGTTATTTTTGGGCCATGTACCTCAACCTACAGAAAGAATACACTAACAGCGTGAAAATCCAATATGAATAAAAAGTTGGAAAAGGACAATCGAAATGGGATTCACTAAAGTAAGCAATAGTGACATCAGCAAACAACATTGCCCCAAAGGAAATCAAGAGCAGAAGAAAAAAACGAGTGGATGACTGAAGAGATTTTCGACATGATGCAAAGGAGGCAGAAAATGATATTAAGACATGGAATGGAGTACAGGGAACTACACAAGAAAATAAGGAGAACATGCAGGCAGGCTAAAGAGGAATGGCTCAATGATAAACGTGCAAAAGTAGAAAGACTGAGCAGGCATAATAAAGCAGACATGCATAAAGAAATAAAAGAACTGACATGACAAAAAACCTGCTTTTCAACAGGATGTATAAAATCCAAGGATGGAATAATCATATTGGAGAAAGAGAAATACTGCAACGAAGGGAGGAATATATAAAAGATCTTTTCCACGACAAGAGAGAGCAACCGATAATACACAAAGATGTGGACGGACCAGAAATATTAAAGTCTGAAGTGGAATCTGCAATAGCCAAACTGAACAGATACAAAGCAGTGGGACCAGACGGTATAGTCATAGAGCTGCTGATAGCTTTGGAAGAATTTGGCATAGAGAAAATTACAGAAATGATAAATGAAATTTATAATAGTAGTGTAATACCAGATGACCTCAGCAAGTCGATCTTCATAGCGCTGCCTAAGGAGCCGGGATCAAACGAGTGCGAATTCCACAGAACCATCAGTTTAATGAGCCATGCAACAAAACTGATCGTCCGAATCCTGATGAATAGAGCTAGAAGCAGAATCAGGCCAGAGATAGGACGAGAACAGTGCAGTTTCGTCAAAGACACTGGAACAAGGAACGCCATATTTATGAATAGGATGCTCTCTGAAATAGCAATATAAATGAAGAAGGACTTGTACCTATGTTTTATTGATTATGCAAAGGCGTTTGACAAAATACGCCATAAAGAATTCATGGAGATGCTTGGCAGCCTCGACATATTCGGGAAAGACCTAAGATTAATCAAGAATCTCTACTGGCAGCAAACTGCCTGCATACGGACAGGTAACGAATTCAGCAATTATACTAAGATTGAAAGGGGCGTAAGACAAGGATGCGTCTTTTCGCCGGATCTATTCAACTTATAAAGACTATTCTGAGAACCCTAGAAGTTATGTCAGGATTCGTCATCGGAGGCCACAATTTAAACAATATAAGGTACGCAGATGATACAGTGCTGATAGCAGACACAGAAAGAAAACTACAAGACCTCCTACAGAAGGTAGTTGAAGAGAGTGAAAGAAAGAACTATAAATAAACTGCAAGAAAACCGAATTCATGGTCATCAGCAAAAAGGGCAGCCCAAAATGCCAATTACAGGTGAGGGACTCTAAAATCAAGCAGATACAGAAATTTAAATACCTAAGAAGTGTTCTAACATAAGACAGAAAGTGCAACACTGAGATTCGAAGGCAAATTGGCATGGCGAAAGAAGCATTCCAGAAGTTGAGTAAAGTATTAAGAAACAGGACAATTTCACTAGAAACAAAGAGCAGAGTACTTGATTGCTATGTGATGTCGGTTCTTCAATATGGCAGTGAATGTTGGACAATATCTTCGAACATTAAGGAAAAACGTGAAACAGCTGAAATGTGGTTCTACAGAAGGATGCTGCGGATATCATAGACCGAGCATGTGAGCAATGACGAGGTTTTGGAAAGGATGAAGACGAAAAGAAAATTAATACTAAGCATCAGGAAGAGACAACTAAAGTTCCTGGGACACGCAATGAGGAAGGAGTGGCTTGGAGAACCTGTTACCAACAGGCTAGATAGAGGGAAAAAGAGACAGAGGAAAGCAAAAGAAGATTACAACTACGTCTTCTTCTTTGCTTGTCCCTGTCCTAACCAACATTCTTCACCTCTTCTTTTACCAACCCTTGCTTTCGGTACAACAATATTTCTTCATTCCATAGTTGATTGGAGTTGATGATGCATGTCTCGAACTGACATGTTAAAATAGCAATCCCCACTAAATGTGATCTGAATTTACAGATATATATGGTGCCCAGTAAAAAAAAAAACTGTTGACTTCAAAAAGACGTGAGGGAGCCGTTGAAAACTGGTGACGAATAATATGGCTGAAAAATTCAGGAAAAGTTTCAGTATATCAGTCAATCCCTACGTCGGATTTTTTTCTTTGAAAAGTACGATAACTTGACGCTCAAAATCAGTTAATTGTTTAGCCATACGAGATGAGCAGAACGAAAGACGAAATTTGTCTGCTATTAACATTTAAGAGTTGAATATATGAATCGGGATCCGACAAAATGATAGAATAAAGAACAAAGTACGAAAATATTTGCAAATGTTTCCGTTTAAGTTGTAACGAAGAATGCATACAATACATGCAGATGCCATGTTCCTGTTCTTTGATTTCACTCATGCCAGCTTTAAACAAAGAACATAAAAAGAGAAAGTACTTGAAAACATAAAAATAGCATTACTACCAACTATAAACATTCGCTTAAAACAGTACATTACCTCACCATCTTTCTAAAAGTCTATTCTTCAAGATTCCAACTTATACCTACCTAAAAAAGCCACATAAAACATCTCAGACATATATAAAAATAAATATATTACTTCCGAATATTATTCTAAATAATTCAAAATATTATAATATTCTCTATATACCTAGTATTCTAAATATTACATAAATATAATATTTTAATAAATAACTATAACTATTTTTCTAAATATTACATAGAAATTAGTAATATAATACATAAAAATAAATTTAATGAAAAATTCCAACTTTTTTTTTTCCTTGACCCAGAATGGGAACATGACATCTTTATATATTGTATACATTCTTCGCTATAATTTTAACAGAAATGTCAACAAACATTTTATCACACACACATACACTAACGGTACCGTCCAACAAACACACACATTCACACGCTTTACGATCCAAGATTTACCACGCATTTATATTAAAATTGTCCATCGTTTTAATGCACTTGATACGTGTATTATTACGCACACATACATATAAACAGACAAGTGTTCCTATACATACATACACTTACAAACATTTTCCACATACATACATGTAAAAATAATCAACTATTGCTTTAACACAGTCAGTCAGTTAAGTACCATACGTGAAACACGCTTGGGTGATCATGCATCGAAAGAGACATGACTGACCGAGCAGAAGATTATCCAGCAGTAGGTTGTCATTGCTTTCTGCGGTAGACTGGTTGCCAGCCAAGGCTGTAGAACCCAATCTGTTCTGTTATTTAACCCATAACTGGAAGGAAGAGACGGATTAATACCTTTCCCAAGGGTATTTTCGCTTAAGTGAATGCAATGAATATCAACTGGAGAATTCGAACTCGGCTCCCCAATTTCTCGTTCCGAGCCGATATCCATTGCACCACAACGCCCGTCCTTTAACACACATGACACATCTGACTAATAAGAATCAACCCCACCAAACAACATTCCAGTAAACTGCCTCTTAGTAAAAATTTTACATTATTCATCTTTAACTCGATCTCTGAAGAAGTCTTAATAAAAGTGAAACATGTTAGCTTGAGACACGTTTCCTACCTTGCTCTTTATTCCATCATATATATATGTGTATGTATGTATGTATGTATGTATGTGTGTGTGTGTGTGTGTGTTTATAAAGTTCGAATAAGCTCGTAGTGATCACCGAAGTTAACCAACGTTGAGCCTGGTCAATACTTAGATGGGTGACCGCTTGGGAATACCAAGTGCTGTAAGCGTATAGTGACGGATGTGCGTTGTGGTGCAGTGGATACCGGCTCGGAAAGAGAAACCGGTGAGCCGAGTTCGAATTCCAGTTGAATGCCCTGCATTCACTTAAGCACTGGTACCATCGGGAAATGTATTAATCCGTCCCTTCCCTCCAGTTATGGGTTAAATAACAAGGCTTTTACAAACAAATCCCAATTTTGATACTCGAAAAGAAAAATGTTGTAAAAATATTAATAACCAATAACCAAATCATTGTTTATGACCTTAAATGATCCCATAAGGGTTGATAGGTCGTTAAACATCGAAACAAACAAACAAAATAAGCTCGTAGTTACTGGTTAGTAAAGAAAATATTGGAACCAGCGTAGAAAGGTTTCAAGGCATGAACTGAGAATACTGTAGTTCAGTACGAATGAAAGCGCTACGCCTTAGCGACCAACTTTTTATCACTGTTTCATGAGCAGACGTTCCATTCATAGCGGATGGACGAGTTCATGTTTTAATAATAATGTACATAAACTTAGATAGTCTTTCTTTCTTTAAAAGTTTGTAATTAGTTTATTATAAATATATATATTTAGCATGATCAATTTTCTATATAGAATTGAATATATTGTCTCTTGAACCGACTGAGAATTGTGAGACAGCCGTGTCCCAAACTGAGAATCCATATAAAACTTCCGCGGAATAGCATCAATATTTGAATATCGTTTTACATGCACTATACTTCAAAAATTTGATTTCTCCCCCTAGAATTAACTTAACAGAAAAGTGTAAACTTTCCATCCAAAAGATCAAAAAGAGCTCTTAGTGACTGCAAAGTGAATGGAAGCAATTATCAAACTGATACTTTGAAAAACATTTGCAACGAATGCCAAAAATTTTGGTTGCAGTAATCAAGACTAAAGGAAGATATTTCAACGAAGGCAAAATTTAATCATCAGAAACTTTTTTCTTTTTATCATAATAAAATTTCTAATGAAAAATCATTTTTCACCTTGTATAATAATTTTCTCTTATTTAAAGTATAATACAACTACGTTTGAGGCCAATATTAAAAATTACCAGGGGTTCCTTAAACTTTAGTGTATATATGCATATATTCTTATATTAGCTCTGTTTATATATATATATATATATATATATATATATATATATATATATATATATAAACAGAGCTAATATAAGTAGTCAAATTAATACACCACACATAAACACTAATATGCATTACAAATTAGAATTTTGTAAGTAGTAAAATTAATACACCACACATAAACACTAACAAGCATTACAAATTAGAATTTCTACCATTTGAATATACGCAACCACAAAAATAAAATAAAAAACCAAGCTAATAACCGACTTTAAAATAAAAAATAATAATACAGCCTTAAATAAAATAATATCAAATCTTACCTATCATAGTTTCACACAGAACCCATCATACGTACATATGTACGTAGGAGAAATCGACAACTGTCCGCACGTTGACATCGCTACACTATTCGAATACACCAAACGAATGCGTATGTATGTGCGCAACGGCTCACATATGCATATATATGCCGAGCCCCGCACGATTCGCATATATATGTTTATGCAAACCTCAGTGAGCGAACGCGCGCGTGTGTGTGTCCTTGCGCGCGTCAATGGGTATACAAATGCATATATATATATATATATATATATATATATATATATATATATATATATCTGCGTCTGTCATGACAGATTTTCCCCCACTTCCTCAAAAATACACAAATATACGCAATCCTACATATAACCAATTTTTTAAAAAGTTAATCAGTTTGTCTGACGATCGCAAGAGCGTGAAACCCAGGCTTACAAACTCACACCAATATATATATCGGAGTCTAACCATACTGATGAGCTGTGATACAGCGAAACAGATCTGTCTGCGGATGACTATATATGGTGCAATGGGCAAATTGTCACCATTTTATATTAATTTTGTGCAGGCATGTTGAATATTATATTCGTCATCCACATATAAGCCTGTTTCGTTGTATCACAGCTCATCAGTGTGGCTAGGTATCCACTTGCTTCTGGCTGGGATCGAAACTCGACCAATTTGGTGTCAGTCGGAGTCGCTAACAACAGCTAAGCCATGAGCGCATGGAATCAGAAAATGGATATGTTTAGCGTGTTATATATAAGCTGTGTATACACACACTTGTCACCGAAAGAACTCAATTCATTGCTGAAGAGTAATGCATAAATTACAGAAGTGGTAACTGCATTTTTTTAATTTTCCTCTCTAGAGAGCTCAATCGTAATGAGAGCATAATATTTAGGTACCACCACTAAGTCGCTAAAAAACAGCATAGTATGAATAAAAAAGGTCCCAAACTTAACAAAAACGAACTTTTTCCATCAAAATGTTTGTATTATTATTAAGAGGAAAAATCAAAGTAATTTTTAATTATTTTTTTTAATTTTTTATCCCTTCTAACACGTTCGAAATGTTGGCAAAAAATCTTGTTTTGATTTGAGTTAGCGGGTAACCAAAACGTTAGGACTATTTACAATGGAAAACGTAATGATGACTAACGCTTTTTTCCGGTAAAAAACACATTAATTTGGAAATTCTAGCAAAAATCAAATAATTGTCGGATTTTAATGAAACTTTCAGCACTATATTCACAAATGAATAAGATTATTTTTGAAATTATTATTTCTTTAAAATTTTGGTAAAGATATTGTTTTACCTCTTTTACCCACCTCCACGTAAATCCATGAAATTCAATAAATTTTAATTTGTTGCGGTCTATGATTTTATTAGTAAAACGAAGGACTCATTGGCAAATATGAATTATCTATATATTTTTTTAATTTGGCCTCTGTATCCGAAAATCTGCTCCGAAGAGTAAAATACAAAATGCAATAAAATTCTGATATTATTAAATTTGATAAGCTTTTAATTGCTTGAATAAATAATAAAAATTAAGGACATTATAGTCTAAAGAGAAAAACTTTTCGATTACTAATGAAATTTTAAAAGAATTGTTTTCATTTTTTTTTTTTTTTTTCATTTTTTTAAATTTCAAAAATATTTTTTAATTCATCAATGATTTGTTGCGGTTAGATTTTTAGTTAAAAATTGATGATTATATTGCCTATAGAAAATTGAAAAGTATAATAAAAATCGTTTGGCCTTCATATTTTTAAATTAATTTGAATTTTTCTTTTTTTATTGTGTCTGTGTGTATTTGAAGTTTTTTTTTGTTTTGTTTTTTTGTATGGTACTTTCTATGTGGAAATTAAAAGGTCAGAGTTTCCTCCCTTACCCGAAAAATTTTTTTACAATTTTGTCACTTATAAACGCCATACACTTTTATCTCTAATCAAGAACCTGTCAACATGTTCTTGATATACGGCGGACAGGTCAAAAAGTTCAAATCTATGATTAAGAAATAGTTTTATTCTAAATTTCACGTTATAAATAAGTAATATTTGTGTAAATCAGATTAATTTAACATAAAATTTGCTAATTTTCAAAAAATTTCACAGATGTATATTTTATTTTTGCAAGATTTTTAAAACTGAGAATTAACTTTTGTTTGTAAATGTGTCGATCGCTCAAAAATGGAGGCAAAATTCAAAAATTGAAAAAACTCTCAAACTTGTATATTTCAATCAATACAATTTATGTTTGAAATAAACCAGAGTGTACTTTGCTTACTGGAAATAGTAAATTTAATCATTTAGCTTTCAGTTAAAACTAAAATAAATGTTTCAAGAAAGCTTTTTCATTTTAAAAAATTCAGTTTAAAAGTAGCTATACAGTTTGTTTTTTTGTTTTTTGTTTTTTTGTTTTTGTTTTTGTTTTTTCGCGATTTGTATTTTTTACATCGAGTACTATTCGTATTAATCCGTCTCTTCCCTCCAGTTATGGGTTAAAAATTAGGAAAAACCGGGTTCTATAGCCTTGGTTGGCAACCAGTCTACCATAGTAAGCAATGGCAACCTACTGCGGGATAATCTTCTGCCCAGTCAGTCATGTCTCTTTCGAGACATGATCGCCCAAAGCGTGTTTAACATATGGCACTTTTTTTAACTGACTGACTATATAGCATCCTTATTGTGTATTATTGTGTATTATTATAATCACAAATAAAATTTTCACTTGCTGCCAATTTGAAATATCAATTTTTAAAATGGATCAATAAATCAACAATAAAATATGATAGGTAAAACTAAACTGAATTTTTTAAAGTTTTAATAGTTACGTGTCTAAATCATCTAAAAAAATCAACGACATTGTTTACTTTTGTTTATATGCAGATTAAGAAAGAAGGGAAGTTACTCTATAAAAATGTATTGCTATTTATTTCCCTTTAAATTTCCGCCTTGTTTCTTTTGTTTTTCATTCCGTCAATTTTTTTTATTAATTATTTTCGTAATAATTTCATCTTAAATTATTCATAGCAATAATGTCAGCATTATCAGTATTCTACTAAAATTGTTTTAAAAAGTATTTTACCTTCATAAAGGAATACATTGTGATCCCAAACCAATTTAAAATCATGTATTCGGTTATGCTGGAACAGCTAGAACGAGAAAAAAAAACGATAAAATTTATTTAATGCGAACAAAAATGGTATAAACAGATTGATGTTTTCTCCCATCTACAGAATTACACAAATCATTTCAATATTTCTTTTTATAGCATACGCGAAATTTGTTGTTATTTTTTGTTTTGTTTTTTGTTTTTGTTTTTTTGTTGTTGTTTTGTTTTGGGAAGTTTTCTTTTATTTTTGTCTTTTTATTTTGTTTCTTTATGATTCTATCTATCGTCAGTTTTTGTTACATCTTTTTTTTTTTTTTAATTTATTCATCTTGTTCTTGCTTTTATTTTGTTTTTATGTTTGTTTGTTTTGTTTTTTGTTTTCGTTTTTGTTTTGTTTTGTTTTTTGTTTTTTTTGGGTTTTTTTTTTTTTTAATTTTTGCATTCTTTTATTTTGTTTTATGTGCGTGTGTTCTTTGTTTTCCGTGACGGCAGAGTGAAAAAAAATCAATTTGCAAAACTAAATAGATTATTGTAAAATATAAATTCAATATATTAACAAACATATTTTGTAGATAATTATTTAACAATATGGACTTTTTTTTATCCGAAACATCACATCTAAGACATAAGTTATGTCAAGATTTTATTATTAAAATGAGAATTTGAGCTTTCTCCTTATTCTATTTAATAGTTATCCACAATTAGTAATTGTAAAACAGAGCATCGGGTATAATCAAAATTGAACAAAATCAGAAAAATGCGGTTATTAATCAACAGAAATCCTGTGTAGGTGCATTGCTACTCTAACAATATTACTTACCCTTTCCAATATTAGCAAATTTGTTTAAGCGCTGCTTGAAGGAGAAATGTTTCTCAGACCGTCTTAGACACATAGCATCTTTACAAGAATGCCAGTGAGCACTTATCCCCGTAACAATATCGCCCTGTCAGTCTTTTCAGTGTCATCAGCAAACTATTTAGGTCTGTTATCAAGAAAAAAATTGTTCATCACCTCAGCAAAAACAACCACCTACGCGACAAACAGTACGGGCTTCGCTGCTTTAGGCTCACTGCTGATGCCCTGACATACAGAATCAGCGAAACACTCGAGAGTGATAACCTTGATATCTCAAAGGTTTTTGATAAGGTGTGGTATAAGAGTGTCACACAAATGCCAATAAATACTGAAAAAACTCTTGACTGATAAATAAGAGAATGGAAGCAACAAAAATGTGACTCTACAGAATGATTTTTAGAATACCATGGACTGAATATGTGTGTAACAAGTAACTATTAAAGAAAGTGGAAACAAAAATAATATATCCCGGGAGGAGATAATCAGGTAAAAGAATAGTGCAAGAATAATACTTAACACTGAAGATAGATTTAATAGAGATTTATTATACCACAGTACAATAAACCAATAAACATATAAGAACACCAACGCATAGTAACAGGTATAACAATCACGTAGAAAATGTCTCTGACTAGGACGTATACGTCCGTCTAGTGAAGAATGCTTCCGTCTAGTGACCTATGCATTATTTAGCTGTCCCTCCCAGTAAGGGCAACATATGACACATGATCAGTTTATAACTGGGCTTTCCGGGCTATATGGCTCGGCCAAAAAATGTCTGTCTAATATTCCCCAGTCGTACCCTTCGGCGGAACCACGACTGGGTCATTGCTCTCTGCTCGGAAGCAGAGAGCGCCCTCCCGAAGGCAGAGAGCTGACAGTGTTATAGATTCGTCTAGTGACCTATGCTCTAGTTCGCTCTAGTCACAGTCTTTTATAGACCGGACCATATCCATTCCTGGGTAGGATAGGATATTCCTCTACGACAAAAAATAACGCTTATACTTAAAATCAGACAGAAATAGTTGAAATTTCTCGGAAACATAGTGAGAAGCGGACTTGAATAAATATATATATTATTGAATTACCGTCCCTGACAATAAACACAGAAATTTGAAACCGCTTCGTCTGTTCCCTTTTATTTGGGAAGCAGCAAGACACGTTGTCTCTGGTTCCGATAGACTCGAGGCATGTAGGTGCTTTAAATACACACTTACTGAACATTGCTTTGAACTCGAACAACTTTAACCTCATTTCTTATTTTACTCTACTGTAATTTGTTTTGTTAGTACATTTATTACTTTCTGTTTAATTTGAATTCCATGTTTTGTATTTATTTTACCCGAACTCACACGAGTCCGTCAAATATTGTTCACGGGATAAATGTGTCAAGAGTTATAAAATAACTTCCATATCAGCGTGTGTGTGTGTGTGTGTGTGTGTGTGTGTGTGTGTGTGTGTGTGTGTGTGTGTGTGTGAGAGAGAGAGAGAGAGAGAGAGAGAGAGAACTAACTTTGCGAGGTGGAAATTATAAAGCTTCTTCTCTCGCATTTCTCACTTGTAGAACTCTCTTCTTGTTTCTTGTTTCTATGTCACAGGCAATTTCTAAAAATTTAAATGCAATGTCAATTGCAATCTTATGAATTCCTTTTCTTAACTAAATTCTTCTTACTCTCCGTTCCTCTCAGTAAGCCATTGGGCTTCGTGGTATTATCGCCTTGTTAAGAGTGAAATGTTTGTCTTTGTTTTTTGTTTTTTTTTCTTTTGTTTTTTTCTTTTGTTTTTTTTGTTTTTTTGTTTTTTTTTGTTTTGTTTTTTTTGTTGTTATTTCGGTTTTTTTTATTTCTAATCTTGTTAAGGGTGCCTGTCTGTTTGTTATTATTTGTTATTATTATTGTTTGTTATTATTATTATTATTATGTCATTTTTCATCATATTTCGATTTCTGCTTTGGTCTCACTACCAACCAAGTCTGCGGGGAGACCTAAGGCAGGTAGTGGCGTGTTGTTATGGCTCCATTTCATGTTTTTCTATCTTCCCTATCATCTCCAGCATTACATAGATAAAGTTTTCCTTAGTGTGTGGGCTGTACTTAATAAGAAAATTTTTTGTATATCTCTTAAGCTGGGGTTTCCAAGGATTCTTTCAATGTGTTGTTTTGTTCCATTTTATTATTATTATTATTATTATTATTATTATTATTATTGTATTATTGTTTGTTATTATTATTGTATTATTGTTTGTAATTATTTGTTATCTATTTGTTATTATTATTCTGAGTTACGTGCACTAAGAGAACAAATAAAAATATAAAAGTGTATACGACCTCCACATCAGTTTATTCATTTTAGAGCCTTTAATCTGAGATGTTAAATGAACGAAGAGATCTTCACATAACCTGAAATTAAAAAAAAAAAGTATTAATCATAATTATCCACATAATATTCAACAGATATCTAAAAAAAATGCAAGTTACACAAGTCGTTTGCGACCATCACAGAAAGATTGCGTACTAATTATCAACGGTATAATTCGCTGTAAAATTTTCGAATTTCGATATAATTATTTCGGGGCTGTTGGTCTAACCATCACGGCCAGGGCCTGCAATGTCACTCATATTTTAGCAAACTACCTACATTCCTTCTGTATTCTATTGGTCAGAAGTAAGTTCCAGTGGAACAGTTTATTCCCGAGAACAACTGTTCTATGGAACTGACCTCCCAAGAGGATGTTTCCCCATCACTACAACCTTTACAATCTTCAAGTCTAGAGTTAACGATTATCTACACCTCCTATCCACATAAACTGCGTTTTACTGTAACTTTCTCCCTCGAGTAGCCCAAGGGCATAGTGCAGTATGAACCGCATAGTAAAAATTAAAATTAAAAATAAACTCTCACGTGATTTTCTCTTCCACTTTTTCTGAAGCAGAACTTGGACATCATTAAATTTAATTATATTTTATTTTATCCTTGCATTTTATTCACTATTTTTTTTTTTTTTTTTTTTTTTACAATGTTGCATTCTATCTGTGTATTTATAATCTGACGAATTTAAATTCATAAGTTTTACGGTAAATATCCGTTGTATAAATAAATAAACTTGAGTTATTTCCCTTTAATTGTCACTTTTTGGTTATAACAAAGAATATTGTAAAAGACACTGGAACAATGAATGCGATATTTAACTATGCTCATAATGATATCGGAAAGAGCAATACATATGCAAAATGAAGTCTACCGACGTTTTATGCATCATAACAAAACGTCTTTTCTCACCAGATTTATTTAACTATTATAATGAGAAAAACTTTAGAAAAGTAGAAGTTCTACCAGGATTTATTACTGGCGGACCCAATCTTAACAACAAATGCAGGTGAGAGTCTAGACTTTACTAGATTTAACGATGCGGTAGGGGAATTTCTACAAATATTTTTTGTCGTATAACTCGTCATAAACTTATTCAATCATTAACTTAATAATTAAGATTCATCGAAAGCTTCAAATAGAAAAACCGTAAATTTGTTTCACGATTTAAAACTAGTATATATTAATAGTCGTGACTTGTATTTTTGATTTAGTAATTCTCTTTTGTACTATGAGATGTTAGATGTGGACATGAGTTTCAGGGTCATTCCAGGTACACCACTTTCCATAAAAACGTCAGACTTTGCATTAGCCAGCCATCTGCTGCTCTTCTCTACTGTCACAAATTTACTCAAAATACCCAGTGAAAGTGTTTTTGTTTGTTTTTTGTTCTCTCTCTCTCTCTCTCTCTCTCTCTCTCTCTCTATCTATCTATCTATCTATCTATCTATCTATCTATCTATCTATCTCTCGTTGAAAATAGTAAAACATCTACTCACTCAAGAAAGTAGCGCAGGTCCGATGAAAGCAGAATACTCAAATGGAACGAACAAATAAATCTGTAAAAGAAAATATAAAATAAAAAATTTAGTTCCCGTATATACTCGCGTATAAGTCGCACCAGTAGATAAGTTGCACCCTTAGGGTTGTCAAAGTGTGTATTTGCGGTTAACTGTCAGATAGGTCGCACTATAATCATAGCTTTGTTAACGTAAATATTTTACCTTTTTATTTCAAAACCTTGCTTACAAATAAAAAGTAATTGGTTGTAACTGTGTGGTATTTACCTGTCGAGTTCCGGGCTGCTCTGTTTAGACAAAACGTGAATTTCGGTAGTTTCTTCAGTCCTAAAATCAATTGATTTTACAGACACTCTATAATTGTGATACTTTATCTGCTGCAGATAAGATGTGTAGAAAATATAGCATTAATATATTTATTACCTGGATATGTGGGTAGTCTAACGGATATAAGCACTAAAATTGAAATCAGCAAACCGAGTTCAAATTCCAGGCATGTCTGCTGTGGTCACTTTCGCACAAATGCCCTTGAGAAAGACAAGATCTATCTCTTCTCACCCTAGCTATGAGTTAAATAGCAGATCAAACTGGTCTGGGGTGGCAACCGGTATAAGAGAGCAAAAACTACTCAAAGAGCCGAAAGAGGAATGGACTATGTCCGGCTGTCTTGCCTTAGACATGCCCACTGCTACAACAACTGTAATACATATAGTGCACATACGATACTCAGTTATCCAAGTACTTTTGGTGTTTATAAGAAAAAAACAAAACCCCTACTGTTAAATGAAAAGTACTTACTAAAGCTTGAACTTGTAATTGCCTCCGTCCACCTTGCTATATTTGTCTCAATGAGAAGTTAGCAATCATCAGGTTTAAGGACAAAGCTAACCTTTTAAACTAAAGAAATGAACTTACTGTTTTCTGTAAACATAATACATTGTTTACTTTTCAATGGGGATTGTGATATTAAGAATTTATGTATACTGTTTTCGCTGGTGTAAATTATTATTTACCTTTATTTGATGGGTATTTTCATCTGACAGGGAGTGTCAAATCAATATTTGTTAGGCATTTAATTTGGCTTATATTATCATATTAATATTTACGAAATATTTAATCTAACATAGACCGCCAAATTATACAGTTATGGCGTATTTAATCTAACAAAGACTATCATGTTAATATTCGATAGATTTTAATCTAGAGTATACCATCTGGTTAATAATTGCTAAGTTTTATTATGGCACCGATCTTTTATTTAATATGTAATAATTTTGATTCTTGATGCATCAATTTCACATGGTTTCTGAATTTCGTATTAGTACCTGGTTTTAACTGTTTGCATATCTGTCTTTTTTTTTTACCTGTGTTTAGATTAGAACATATACTTTAGTGCATGGGTTTGTCTACGTATTAATGTTTGCATGTGTGTGTGCATATGGGTTTATATACTAGCAGGCATATGGATATTTAGTTTCACATGCTAATGTGTATGTGTATGTATGTATGTATGTGTGTGTGTGTGTTTTTATGTATATGTCCATATTTTTATGTGTGTGTGAATTTGTGTGTATATCTGTTCGCATGTCCATATATATATATATATATTCTCGTCTATGACCATATATATATATATATATATATATATATATATATATATATATATGACCGTCTATGACCGTATATATATATATATATATATATATATATATATATATATATTCTTTAGCAATGAATTAGCTGACTGACGTCAATTCGGTCGGGTTTCAATCCTGGATAAAAAGCAATTGGCTGTCTAACCGTACTGATGAGCTGTGATACAGCGAAACAGATCTGTCTGCGGATGACTATATATATAAATGTGTGTGTGTGTGCGCGCGTGTGTGCGCGCGCGCGCGCGCGTGTGTGTGTGTGTGTGTGTGTGTGTGTGTGTGTGTGTGTGTGTGTGTGTGTGTGTGTGCTTCTGTGTGAGTATTCTTCTGCTTATTTGCGTGTATTTATGCCAAAGGTTGTATGTAAGTAGATCCATGTGTGTGTTTTTATTTTGTATATGATGCTATGAGGAGTTTTAGTCGCGTACGTATTCTGTTCTTTGCTTGTGTATTTGCGAGCGTATATATTTAATTATATTTATTTGTTAATGCACTGGAATATGACTGGCCAATACCATCTTACGAATTCGTTCGTACTTGTATCTAATATTGCAACCTTTGGCTTTAAAACTTCACTGCTAAGTTGATACGTTGATAAAAACAAAAGTTTTAAAATATATATTGTAATGGTTGTTACAATGATTTATAAAAGCATAGTATCACTACACAAAAGTTTTCGCGTTTCCTTCTCATATATATTAGTCATCCGCATAAAAGGCTGTTTTGCTGTATCACATCTCATAACTGTGGCTAGACGCATCCACTCGCCTGTGGCCGGGATCGAAACTCGACCGATTTGGTGTCAGGCGGAGTCGCTACCCACTAAGCCATCGACGTTTCAGAGAAGGGCAATTTTAACGTATTGTATATCAGCTTTGTTAAATTTAGAATTTAAAATTCGTAGTTTCTAACATTAATTCGTAATAATATATATATATATATATATATATATATATATATATATATATATATAATAAATTTAAATTTTTATTGTAAAGTTGAGCTAATAGTGGTTCAATTATGCTGATCTCTTTTTTAATCAAATATTACAAGCTAACCAAAAAAGTTCTGTCCGTTTTTTGATTAGTCATTGAATGAAGTTGAAATATATACGAGATACGTGTAGCGACTATTTTCAAATTCGGACAGCCGGAAGTAGGAACATCCGACGTTATAAAAAACACGCACACCGTGCCCGGCCATCAGTTATAAACCGGACAACTGTGAGAAGGATGGAAGTGTCTGGAGATCTCGTTCGGGGCTGTTTGCTTTACAACTTCAAAGCGGGCTTATCAGCAGTTGCATCAAGTCGCCGCATATGTCAAGTGCTTGGGGATAGTGTTGTGGATGAACGTACTGCAAGGCGTTGGTTTCGAAAATTCAAGTCGAGAGATTTATCTCTCCATGATGAGGCCCGCAGTAGACGACCACAGGTTTTGAATGATGGAGTCCTGAAGGCGGCCATTGAAGAGGACAGTAGTTTAACGTGTAGTGAACTTGCAAGACAGTTCAAAGTTTCTGATGAAACAATTAGACTTTGCACCGCCTAGGTAAGACATACAAACTGAGCAAATGGGTCCACAAACGCTGTTGGAGGTCCTCAAGGAACAACGAGTGGCTGCCTGCGTATTGCTGCTTTCTCGCCACCGTACCGCATCCTTATTCAATCGAGTGCTTACCATGATGAAAAGTGTGTTCTGTACGAAACTCCCGAGCGTTCCAAACATTGGTTGTCTTCTCAAGATGCTGTCCCTCACACCGCAAGACCGCCTATGCACCCACGCAAGATTATGCTTTGTGTCTGGGGGACAGGTCGTCATGTGGTTCATTATGAACTGCTACCAACGAACCAAACGGTCACTGGAGACCTATACTCGCAGCAATTGAAACGTGTGCAACAGGCATTACGCCAGAAGAAGCCAGCACTGGTAAATCGCAAAGGTGTGCTTTTCCTCCATGACAACGCCAGGCCAGATGTCGCGCGAGTGGTTAGGGATACCATACAGCAACTTGAGTGGGTGACTTTGTACCATCCACCTTATTCACCTGACCTTGCGCCATCCAATTACCACCTCTTTCACTCCCTGGATATTCATCTTCGTGGGAAATCCTTTACCAATGAAGCAAACTAGTGCAAAGCCATCACGGACTTCTTTGCGTCAAAATCTCCGAGTTCTACCGCAAGGGCATTGAACAGAATTGAACACGTTGGCAGAAGGTGCTAGATGCCGGTGGCGAGTACTTCGAAGACTAAATATAAGTGACACATACTGTGAAGCGTTTTCTTTTTTTTCCTTTAAAAACTGACAGAACTTTTTTGGTTACCTTGTAATATTAATGCTTTAATAAATTGTTTTTAGAGTCTGTTCTTGTGTTCTTCAAATTAGAAATTACTTGTATTTTGATTGGTCACTACTGAATACGTAACAATGTCTCCTTGTTTAAGGATGTTTGGCTAGTTTTGAACCTTTCAAAACTGTTCAACTTGAAATCACTATCATCACTTGATATGACACAATTACTGTCGAAACAAAATGGTTATTCTTGTAGTTATATTATAACATACCTATATATATATTGAGAGAAAAACTCAGCACACAGTTAAACGGTTATAAATCAAGCTTGTATTATTTAAACCGGAATTAAATTGAGAATAGATACATCAGATCACACATATAAGATAACACAGACAAAGGAATATATACATTAAATCACACATACACAAACAATTCTGGAATAGACAAACGCAAAAAAGGGAACACAGACGAGATGTATATAGTAAACTGCACAATTATATAAAAATATATATATATAAAAAATATATACAATAATATAAAAAATATATACATAAACGACTAAAAAGACAAAAACGGGAGAAAGGAGAAAAAAAGAAAAAGGTAAACGAAAATACACTACAGTCACAAATAATAATTTACACAAAAATTTTTAAAGATAAAAACTATCTATTCAGAAACCTTTTCAAAAGATTCTCATTAAACATTTCGCTTTCTTTAAAAAATCCCTTCAAAAAAAGTTTTAAAAATCTTCCTAAAACATTTCTTTTTAAAAAAGCCCCCGTTAAAAAATTTCACAAGAGAAAATATTATACAGAAATTACAAATGCATGAAAAATGCATATAATTATAAAGGAGCTAACGTAATAAAATAAATATAGCCCCAAGCGGTCAACATTAAAAATATTTAAATATAAATAAATAAATTTAATAAAGTAAAAACTATAACTTATATATATATATATATATATATATATATATATATATATATATATATATATGTACAAATATACTCAGTTATAATCTGAGATTAAGGACAGAATGGTTAAATAAAATAAAGACCAGAGGAAAACTATTTTAAATCGCCTACGCGTTTCGTCCTTTGATGAACTTTATCAAGGCAAAAAGACGAAATGAGCTTTATTCTAAATTACGTATCTATAAACAAAAAGTGTTGGCAACCACAAAGACGCTCACAAATAATTTCAAAAGATTAACAGAATATTTTAGTTTTTAGAATTTCTTCATGTGTAGTGCGAAGTCACGAGATATTAAAATGAAGGGAATTTGACCGTTTTCTTTGAAAACTGTTTATTTCGTGTGTTAGTCTGTTTTAGAATTTCTTCAAGTGTAGCGCAAAGTCACGAGATGTTAAAATGAAGGGAATTTGAGCGCAAAGTCACGAGATTATAAAATTTTCTTTGCAATTTTTATTATGTATGTTTGTCTGTTTATGTATAATTTATATATATATGTGTGTGTGTGTGTGTGTGTGTGTGTGTGTGCGTGCGTGCGTGTGTGTGTGTGTGTGTGTTATAACCTTCTATACAAAATAGAGAAACATCTACCAACAAAACAAAAGGTCAAACAACATATAAATTCATAACAAAAACTACCAGCACCGTACTACCTCTATCCCATAATAAGTATTATATTTCCATACACACTTAGTATAATAAACCAGTAACTAAACGTAGTGATAATTATGGGATAGAGTATAGCAGCACTTTTTTCGGTTTCTTCAAAAATATACATACACACTTGCGTCAAGAATACTTTCCTTATGAATATTAAACAAAAGTTATTCTATTTATAGGAAATCAAAGCTACTTCCAACAAGTTACCTACCCACATATATACCATATTAAACTTTCCCAAACTTTATTTTTTATCAAATAGCAGACAATATTTCAGTCAGTTAAGTGTCATACGTGATACACGCTTGGGCGATCATGTCTCGAAAGAGACATGACTGACTGGGCAGATGATTATCCCGCAGTAGGTTGCCATTGATTTCTGCGGTAGACTGGTTGCCGACCAAGGCTATAGAACCCAATCTGTCCTGTTATTTAACCCATAACTGGAGGGAAGAGACTGATTAATATATTTCCCAAGGGTATTTGCACGTAAGTGAATGCAATGAATTCAACTGGAATTCGAACTTAGCTCCCCGATTTCTCGTTCCGAGCCGATATCTACTGCACCACAACGCGCATCCTTATTTCAAATATTTCAAATATCCCCCAAAACTTCTACAATGCAACACACGCCGTTTAAATCAAAGTGTTTATTGGCTAGAAATTAACATCACAATGTAAGATATTTTACCAATTAGAGAAAAATTAAATTACTATTTTTCTTACTTTCGGGAAACATTTCTTATAAAATCCCAATGATTTCAACTTACAGAGAGAAAAGATGTGCCTGTCTCAAAACCGAAGAAACGTACTTCCATGACTTGTTCCTTCCCTCCAGGTTTTGCTGAATAGAAACATATGTCGGCGACTTCAAGCAAATCACCCCAACGACATCAGTAGAGATGGGCAGTAAATCCTTGCTGACGATCAAGTGCCGGCGAATTCAAACGAACCATCTCCAACAACAGCAGCAAAGACGATCAGTGAATCTTCCCTAACGATAAAAGTTGTTTTTCTAACTACACATTTTCAGTGAATTAACTACCCAAGGACTTTAACTCAACTAAAGACTATATTTAATACTTTTTGACTCCTTTGACTTCATCTACATATGTTTGTACATACAAATAATTTCTTTAATATGCTTTCTTTATTTTATCATAGTTTGGTATTAGGACGTTCAGATTTTTAATATAAAAAGCCCGGACAACAGAATTTCTTTTATTTTTAATATCTATGAAATTGTATGGTAATGTGCATATAGTTAATAAATGTCTAAGTATAAGGAGTATATATTTTATTGTTCTATTCATTTAATGAATTTGTATTGCTACGTGTTCTATTTTAATTCTGTTTGAACCTACGACATATCTATTCAAGTGAATTCGTTCAATCGACATAGACCAAAATATTAAACCGACAACAGGATACATAATATCAGAAAATGGAACACGTGTCCCTTACATTCTTTCAAATTATCATTATTTCACTCCTTTTTCTATCACTGCTACAATATCTGACGTAAAAGTCGAATACGACACTTGAAAACACATCCAGATGTTTTATTGATTTATGAAGTGGGACTTTAAAATACTATTGTTCGTCCTATAAGAATTTAGTGTTTGCTATATTGTACATTCGTAAGCCAAAACAGGTGATCTAATTTTTCCTGTTTTTGTTTTGTTTTTTTTTTCAAACCGATTGTAAAAGTCCCTTTCGTTATATGTGCTATTTAATTCGAATTCTTCTGCTTTTAGTTTTCTTATTATTGATCAGACATTTCGCTAAAGTTCTTCTTAGTTTATCCTACTGATTCCAAAACTGATATAACAAATAACAGCCACAGTCTTTAGATTTGTGGTGATATCGACCGAGCAAAAGCGATGGACCAGATGTTTGCACCCTCACAACCAAACAGCAAACGACCAAAAGTCGTCGGTGCGCATCCAGGTTCGCGTAGATGTTCCGGTTGAAAACTAAAAACTAATTAAATGTTAAATTTCCAGTTCGCGAGCCTACGCGAATTTTATTTATCGGCCA
>JBBBDQ010000264.1:385000-432500 GCA_037127315.1 Ascarosepion bandense
AGCCCTGTTTTTTTCTGTTTACAGGAAAAGTTGCAAATTATTAAATTCTCAGAATTAAACCTGCTAAACAAGCATAGCGAAATAACTTCCATCTGTCATCATCGTCTACGATATACCCTAAGGTATAGCTCATTTTTTCAAATATAATTAGATAATCTATACTGTACGCACTAGCATAAATTTACTGATTCTCACTTTTTCTGATAATTAATTTGTTTCGGTTAACGGATAGATCCCTCACTAAGTCAACTACATATGTTTGACGTGCATTGTATTTAAAAAACAAAAACTTCCCGTCTTTGTCACTTTTCCACTACTTTAAGTGAAAAATAACTTAGAGAAAATCTTGCAACCGTTTCACGAGTATACGCATTAACTTAAGGATATTACGTGATAGCTCTAAAGAACTCTCCTTTTCAAACCCCCACAATAAAATAAAAAAATTATGTTACAGTCAAACATTAAGACAAAATAATAACATTGAAAAAATAATAACTTTGAGAATGACCAGTGAAGTGGCTGAAAGCGCTTGGAAATTCGAAAATTATGGAAAATGTTTACACTCCTTATATCCAGCAAAAAGAAAACATGTAAGAATGCTGGAAAAATTAATTCAAACCTGAATAAAATCTTCCTTGTCGGTCGTTTTTAACGAGACATGTTTAAATGAAATATTGTTGCACAAATATATATATATATATATATATACACAAACACCATATCACTTGGACGCTCCCACTAGCAGCAAGAGCTGAAGTTGGTAGCACGTATAGCTAAAAGGAAAAATAATGATATAATTTTTAATGTTAACTTTGTCTACTCGCAAAAAATGGTTCCCAAATTAAAGTTACTAGTTAAAACCAGCGAAAATAGGCATTTTTAAATTAATCTTAATTCTTAATGATTGCATAAACTCATGAAGAGCTCTATAACAATAAATTATCTGTAGAAATTCCCTTATCACATCATTAACAACTTTAACAAAATATTGCAATATTAGTCGTTATTTTAAGAAATGGCTACAAAAGAAAAGATTTGAAATAGACAACTTTTTCTGTTTCACTGAAACAGCCGTTAAACATTTCTATCTTCCCTTTCTTTAATTGTCTCACTGAAACCAAGTAGACCATTATTTATGAGATATTGACAGGAGACGTTAAAAACTTTTATCTCTCATTCTTTCTTTCTGACTTTTATTTTCTCACTGAAACCAAGTAATATCTTTTCCCTTCTTTCCACGCGATCAAAATAGAATATCCCATTATTTATGAGGCATTGGCAGAGCATAACGATCGTGTGAACTAACGTGAGGGACAAGAACAATTATAATAGGATAGAATCACTCAAGAAATCAGTATAAAGGGAGACAATTTCTAGTTAGTCGCAATTTTACATATTAGAGTTATCTTCCGTTTATTGTTTCGATTACTAAGAAGATCAGTATTGATATTTGCTAAGAGTTTATAGTGGATTTATTGCTTATGCTTAATAGTTTTTTCGATATATAATTCAATATCTCTAGTAAGCAATGTTCTACTACACATATTTAATACCATTTGCACATATTTAGTTCAACTTCAGTTTAACAGTGGCTGGGCTTGCTATACTTGTGATTTACGAGGAATTTGGTGAATTTCAAACATAAATTATATTGATTGTAATCTAAAAATTTTCAATTTAAAAAAAATGTTTTTTAATCTTTCAATTTTTCGGTCATTTTTAAGCAGTCGACATATTTTGTAAACAAAAGTTCATTCTCGGGTTTAAAAATCTTACAAAAATAAAATATACATCTGTGACACATTATTTCTGGAAAATTAGCAAATTTAATGTTAAATGAATCTGATTTACCTAAGTATTACTTATTTATAGCATGGAATTGAGAAAAAAAAAACTATTTCTTCAACACATAGTTGATCTTTTTTTAAACCTTTCCGCCGTAATTTAAATGTGTTGCCAGATCAAAAGATGAAGTGTATGACTGCACATCAATTTATATTAAACTTTTTAATTTTCGATTAGTATATGTAATCTTCACTTAATAAGTTTATAAACTAACCTCAACAAATCTTTGAAGTATTTTTTAAACAATTTTGAAATTTTATAAATTATTATAATAAAAAATAAAAACTTTAATATTTCATTTTGAATCAATTTTTTTTCTTCAGACTATTATGTCCTTTATTTATATTCTTTATTAAAGCAATTAAAAGTTTATCAAATTAAATAATGTCATAGTTATATTGCATTTTTTACTTTACTTAGCAGATTTTAGGAAATAAAGTCAAAATCTTTCAAAAAAAATTATTATGCTGGGTTATATTCCCCAATGAGTCCTGCGTTTAATGAATAAAACTAATTTTCGCAACAAAATTTCATTTCTTAAAATTTAATGAATTTACGTCGAGGGGGTAACAGATGGAAAAAAATATATTTCTACCGAGATTTTTAAAAAATAATGATTTCAAAAATAATTTAATTCAATTGTGAATAAACCCTGAAAGTTGCATTAAAATCTGATATTTATTTGATTTCTGCAAGAATTTCGAAATTAATGTGTTTGCCACCGGAAAACAAAACTGGGTTATATAATATTACGTTTTCCATTGTAAACTCTCGTAATTATACGGTTACCCGCTAACTAAAATAAAAACAGGAGCTTTTACTAATATTTTGAACGTGTTACAAGGGATTTTTAAAAAATTTAAAATAATTAAAAATACTTTCATCTTCTCTCTTAATAATAACATAAACATTTTGATGGAAAAAGTTTATTTTTATTAAGTTTGGGACCTTTTTTATTCATACTATGCTGTTTTTCAGCAATTTAGTGGCGGTACCTACACAAAAGGTTAGCATTATTTTGTAACTTGGTTGAGAATTCTAAAGAATTAACTGATAAAATAGTTAACGTTTCAGTGTATATTTATTAAATACAATGTTCGCTTTTGAATCGGCTATTAATTTAAAATGCATCTGAACGAGCAAAGTCATATTTTTATTACGTGGTGTGAATTCTTGAAAGGTTAGACGTATGCTAGTGATTAAGTGACTAGATTCCATGAGAATATAGTCACACACTAATAAGATGTCTCTTCTGTCGCTATTTTATCTTCCAAAAGAGGCTCCCACAGAATGTTCTGAAATGGACAACTGTGAGTTCTCATTGGTCTAAAAACCGTCTAAATTTTTATGATTAGACGGAACATTTTGAATTTTGTCTGATTTCATTTTTAGGTGAGGACATTAGAGCTTCTGCAAATTATTTACAGTATTCATATTCGGACGATTGTCTTCATTTTTTGGTTTTGATCACACTTTGGCCATTGTGCACTCAGGTGTATATCAATCTGGATAACCTAAAGGAATTCTAAACTGAATCATTTGATAATCTACTATACATGTTAGACGTCTTTGTTCTACTGCTCATGTTTAGGGATATTGTCTAGTTCTTAATTTTATTTTGTACTTTTCCGTTATTTCTCGTCCGTTTTCACTCAGTACAAATTCATACCGTCCGATTGAGCTCACAACTACTGTAACCAAAATAATTCACACTGGATTGCGAAATTGGGTTCGTCTTTTTTCCTCCAGTACGGAGTCAATTCTTTGTCCTATTAGTCAAAAGGATTTTCGCACTGCTTCGCGAAATTTTAATTTTATTTCGTATTCACCACAAACTAATGGGTTAGCAGTCCATTACTTGTTATTTATTTTATTAAGAGTGCTCGTTACTTAGTAGAACATTATATAGTATACCTATGTTCTATTTCTACCATAGAAAATCCTACAACAATTTTTTTTTATATCGGTTGTACTAAAAACCCTTTTAAAAAGCCACCATTATTTGTACATCTCATCTTTTAATAATCGGACTTACCGCACATCACTTTCCACTTATTATTGGGACTTAAAAGAAGCAAATAAAAGCACGACCGTAAAATGGAAAATGTTTATAAATGAGCCATGTATTCTCTGTTTACAGGAAAAATTGCAAATTATTAAATTCCCAAAATTAAACCTGCTAAACAAACATAGCGAAGTAACTTCCATCTGTCACCATCGTCTACGATATACCCAAAGGTATAGCTCATTTTTTTCAAATATAATTAGATAATCTATAATATATCCACTATCATAAATTTACTGATTCTCACATTTTCTGATAATTAATTTGTTTCGGTTAACGGATAGATCCCTCACTAAGTCAACTACATATGTTTGACGTGCATTGTATTAAAAAACAACTTCCCGTCTTTGTCACTTTTCCACCAATACTTTTATCCGCCAAGCTATTGTCCTGTAGGACAATTTGCTGGAATAAAGTTAGTCATAAACATAAACTTGACTGCTGATCTGGTTGCAATTTATTACTATGCTAAGCCTACTAAGGAGAATTTTTTTTCAATTGGAGTAGATAGACTAAACTATCGCCCGGTTCACACTCCACCTACGTCTATTGATCAGGTGAAGAGGCTCATCCCTTGTTCCCTGCATAGGATGTGGTTTCCGGTTTTCTCTTTTCCAATCTTTTCACTCCTTTTACTTTTTTTTTTAATTGGAGTAGATAGACTAAACTATCGCCCGGTTCACACTCCACCCACGTCTATTGAACAGGTGAAGAGGCTCATCCCTTGTTCCCTACATAGGATGTGGTTTCCGGTTTTCTCTTTTCCAATCTTTTCACACCTTTTCCTTTTTTTTTTTTTTCAGTTGGAGTAGATAGATTAAACTATAGTCCGGTTCACACTCCACCCACGTCTATTGAACAGGTGAAGAGTCTTATCCCTTGTTCCCTGCTTAGGATGTGGTTTCCGGTTTTCTCTTTTCCAATCTGTTTTCCAATCTTTTCACTCTTACGTAGGCCCCTGCACATCAGTGGCGTTACCGCCTTGCTCGGGGTGATATGATTAAAAAAAAAAAGTCAAGATGATCAGCGATCGTATCAAATACGACCTATTCTTATACAAATGAGCAAATCTGTTCATATACATACAAAAGTATCCAGTAAATTATGTAAATAGCTACACGGAAATAAAAATACATACATTGATATGATTTTCGTTGTTTTTCGTTTGGATTTTACATTGAATGAGGTTATATTTAAAAGTTTGTATCGTGCAATTCTCCGTCCCGGCTACAATTTTGTATTCTTCTTTTTTAGCAGCTTTGTTGAAACGTTCTCCCTATAAACAAAAAAAAAATAAAATAATATAAACTTGCATATTTTGCATGGATAAAATTGAATCAATAATTAGCGAATTAGTGGATATACATTTTTACGAGTCATCAAACATTGAAGAATTAACGATTTTTAAAAAGACAGACAGAGCCTCTCTCTCTCTCTCTCTCTCTCTCTCTCTCTCTCTCTCTCTCTCTCTCTCTGGTATGATGTGGAAAGCCACTCACTTCTCTATCCCTATCCGCCATGACACTTACATTGTAACTACCCATATTCCCTCCGATAAGTTCTAATCGAACAGCTTCTTCCTGGGAACTACTGTTCTGTGGAACTGACTCCCAATAGGATGCTTCCTCGATTACGACAATCTTAATCAGTTCAAGTTTAGGTTTAACTGTTATCTTCTTCTCCTAACTGTATAAACTGACTCTTAATGCAACCCTCTACCTCAAGTGGTTCTGGGTTTTGTACAGGGTGAAATTTACTGTAAATTTACAGAAAAAAACCCCAATCGATCCTTTATCAAACGTGTTGTTTTATTCATGAATCAAGATCATGTCGACATTAATAAATATTCATGGAAAGCCACATTTATAGTGATAAAAATATTGTCGGTTTGGAAAAAAATACTTTGCTTACGTTTCAGTAACGAAAATACAAGCTATCAGATGTCGGCACTGAAAATTTACAGTTGAAATGACTAAGTGTAACCGTAAGTTCTATATTAACAGTATCTTCTATCGCTTTTCTCACTTATGGAACTCTCTTTCGGTTTCCTGCTTCCCAGTCAACTTTGAGTGTTAAATATTTAAATATAGCGTCAATTGTTATCTTTTGTCTGCTTAATTCTTATTCTTGTTTTCTCTCCTTAACTTTTTTTTCTCATATTCTCTAATACTCAATAACCCCTTGCGTCTTGGAGTTTTATTTCCTTGCTTGGGGTGAAGTGATAAAAAAAAGCAAATGAAGTACAAAACAATGTTAACGTTTCAGTATTTTTAAAATAGGTTTTTATAAAATCTACTTCCTTTAATCATGTTGAGTGGAACCAGTAGGAATTCTATGGTTTTTGCTAATTTTTATGACTGTAACTGATCATTTCCGTCTTGTATATTTTGTATTCAATACCATTTCAAGGAAGCAAACGTTAAACGCACGAGGGCGACATACTTTCTTCTATCACCCCTTTCTTTCTTTCTGAAAACTCATATATACAGCTTCAACGCGCCCCAAAATGAGGCTTACCGTAAGTTAAAAAAAGAAGGATAGAGGTTTACTCTCTCCACAGCTGTTATACAAAGAATTCGTGGATAGGAAAAAGGCAAGCTATTACATGGTGTAACGTACGTTTAACTAAGGAACGCAGAAATAAACAGAATGATAATATAATAGAAAAGAATTTAGAATTACTGCATACGTTCTATCCTTATACAATCATTATGTTCCAAATTTCACTAAAAGATTTTTAACGTTTTTCTATTCGAAGTGGCGCCTAACAATCATTTTTCTTTTTCTTTTTTTTTTACAAAACTATATAAAAAGATTTTGGTGCGGAACAGCGATAATTCATTTTATTGATTAATTAATAACCATAACCGGAAAAATCTTCTAATTGCTATTATAGATCATAAGAAAACATACTAAGAGAAACTTTCTTTATCCTCCGAATATGAGCAAAGGAAAACGGAGGTGATTAATTTTATTAACTAATGATTAACTGTAGCTGGAAAATCTTCTAATTACTATTATAAGTCAGGAGGACGCACTAAAATACATTTATCTTTAAAGGAAAAGAAAGCAGGGACGAAAATAACACATGGTATTTCTCTGTTATTGTGAACCCGGAAAGAAGAAGAAAGAAGAAAGAAAAGAGAAATGGATTTGTTTAATGTCATAGAGTCGATTTCGGCCCACCTATAAAGGCTAACAAGTGTCATTCTAAACCTAAAAGAAAGATAGATTCAATTGTTATTTTTTGCCGTCAAAAGAATAGAAAAAGAACACCAGAGAAAGAAAAAAAAGAAAGAAAACAAAGAAAAGACTTAAATTTGTTTCAATGCCACGAGACAATATATTTCAATTTCGGCCCACCCAAAAACACTAGCAATGGTCATTCTAAACATAAAGGAAAGATAAATTTAATTGTTATTCTTTTTCTGGGTATCGGAAAGGGATATTTCATTTTGTATCTGGTTGTCTCGCTAGCATGAATTGTGAAAAGAATTAAGATAACACTGGTCCCGAGTTATGAAATGAATTGAGATAACAAATGTTTTGATTCCGAGTCGAAGTAATTTAGAGAAAAGGTATTTCCACTTAGCAGGGTGGGCCAGATAACGAGAGCATTTCCCGTTGGTGACTCAGAAAATGGATATTAAAAACACAGGTTAAATTTTTTTTTTATCTGGGTGACAATGTCAATGGACCCTTGTCATCTTGTTTTGGGCGAAGTGAGTTCAAAAAGGTTAATACCTATTGTTTTAAGAAAAAATCCCCGAAATTGTTTCGTGAGAAAGAAAGATTTTGAGAGAGAAAATTCGGTTAAGTCCAGCCCAGAAAAGGGGTATGGGAAGATGACATCATAAGATCGAGAGAGATTCCATTGGTCCTGTGAACAAGCCCCGAAAGGGGGAGACGACTAACAACTGACGTCATGGAAAGCAGATTAATCCCATTGGGTAAACCACAGGCAACGACGAGTAGCAGCTAACCCCGGCATCCGATTGGTCGCCGAGATGAGGGGTTAGACACCCAGTGACCGTCGGCCCCACACTATGGCATGGGCATAAATACAGGGTCCCCAGGGACCAAAATCAGTAGTTACAGCTCGAGTGGCAGAGAGTTCGATTTCCCGATCCAGAGACGTAATGACCAAAAACAGTTCCCAGCCGAAGAAGTAAAGAGACAGAGAGATGATTGCCATGCCGTTGGGTACCGACCGTAGAGAAGCCCGTCGCCAATCAACCAACCAGAGTTAAGAGACAGACAAGAAGAGAATTTGCAAACAAGTCTGAAATTGCTAACTGAAAGAGAATAACCCAGCACTTCGGCAATTTCCGTAACATTCCGGAAAACAAGCAACAAGTTGACTAGACTTATAACGAACTTAGACTTCTGTTCGGAGCAGCGAGCTACGGCCAGCCAGATTCCTCGTTATTGCTTAGGAGAATAATTCAATTTACCTAAGAAACGTCCGTTCCGCTACCAGTTGATAGAAGCAGGGATGGGAAATTATTCAAGAGACTATTGTGTATAATCTGTATTTTCAGCCGTCGGTCCACTTATTTTCCTTGATGCTATATTTCTTTCTTTTATTACTCAAATGTATGCACACTTCCCGGTTTGGTTTAGCTAGTGGAGAACTAACGTGACTACCTTGTGATTAATCAACACAACGTGGGACAAGGAAAATACCGTGACAGAGTCAATCTACGACCAGCTAACTGGATCGAAACCAACAGCGACCGGCCGGGTAGTGGCATAACTATAACTTATATCCATTTTTAAATTTCTTATTTAGAAAAATAAATCAATAAGTTTATATACAGAGAAACTAAATGTGTAAATTTCAAATTAAATTTTTCAACATTCTCTCTTGACGTGTTGGATACACGTTACATATTCACTTAAGCAACAGTATAAACGCAGTCATTTACGCATCATGTTCAAACCCTTGTGTTAAAAAGCTAAGCTTAGTAAATATATTCACTGACCTTGATTTTGATGATGGTGTCTTCTATTGACGCTTTTTCTTCAAATTTCGGGTTGACATAATAAACCAAACTTATGTTTTCTTCATAGGTATCCATTTGCAAAAATACCGTAATTATATTTGGTGAATCCGAGAAATTATCTGGAACAGTTATTTCTGGGGAGCAACATTCTATCTTTTCATTTGTTAAATTACATCCGATGGCCTAGAAATAAAACAAAAAATACTTAATGCATTAAAGTGCTATCATGAAATTTTGCAAGAAAAAATATTTTAACGTTTTGTTAAAAGAAACAGGAAGTATATACACATCCTTTTCGGCGAGTTTATCTTGATGTCATATAAATCGTTTAATGCCAGGTACAAACTTTCAAATAGAATTGCCGGAATGATTGTTGTCGTTTTCAAGAAGTTTAGAAAGTTTTGGTTGACATGCTATGAGTGCTGAATAGATTTTGACGTCATTTTTTAAAAAATGGCCTTAGAGTTCAAACGCATTTTATCACCTGCGTGCCTATATTTAAACAAATTCTATTAATAGTGGGTTGCCTTCCTTTGATGTAAAGCATGTCCAAAATTTGCAGTTTTTTTTTGTTTTTTGTTTTTTCAGTTAGTGGCAAAGTATTATTGTAATGTGGATCAAAATTTAACAGAATTTATAATTTAGGATTTAATTCTAAATTAATGTCTTTCAAATATAAAATGAATCTTATAAACCCACCCACACACACACACACATATAGTAGTGGCGGCTTGTTTCGTATACATAATATATGAACCTAATAGGTATATATATATACGCACAAAGTTCTGTTTCTTTCTTTCCTTTTCGTAGCGGGGTCTTAGATTCAGTTTCTTTCTTTTTCGTAGTGGGCTCTTAGATTAGTTGTTTGTCTCTTTCTTTTCTTAGCGGGCTAATTTTAGTTTCTTCTACCCCTTTGATGTACAGATACTGGCTACAGTTGACAACCAACACTTGCCCTGTATTCACGTTGACTGACCAAAAAGTTAAAGATTATTTTCTTAGCTTCCTCGCAGAAACGTATGGAATGGTTGCAACTTTCTTTAAAATATTCTTAGTAAGTCATGTTTTTCTTTGTTTTGTTTTGTTTTTTTTTTTGTTTTTTTGTTGTTTTTTTTTTGTTTTTTTTTTTTTTTGCTTAATTTTAAACTTGTCATGCTCAATTGAACGATTGGTTTTGTTTTTTAACTTGGTCGAAATTTCTCTGTATAAAAGTGTTGTAAAATAACGTCTATATATACAGATTATACACAATAGTCTCTTGAATAATTTCCCATCCCTGCTTCTATCAACTGGTAGCGGAACGGATGTTTCTTAGCAGTTCACGACTCCCACTTTTTCTTTTTTTTTTTAATTGGAGTAGATAGATCAAACTATCGCCCAGTTCACGCTCCACCCACGTCTATTGAACAGGAGTACAGACTTATCCCTTGTTCCCTGTTTAGGATGTGGTTTCCGACTTTCTCTTTTCTCTCCTCAGACCTCTGTATTGGTGCTTCCGTGATTTTTCTGCGATGTGTTTGGTTGGTGGCAACGTCTCATCATTGTGAGGGTACAGGGTTGGCAGTTTCCTGGTTGATGCTTCCGACTGGTAATTAGGAGCCCTAACTCTTGCGTAGCGTCAAGAGCGGCTGCTCTGATCAACAGTTGTATAATACCGGGGTTCTTGTAGTGCCATGTTGCGCATGGATAGGTGTCCCTGCAAGCGCTTTCGGTGGGCAACCCTGAGGCCACACTTTGATGCAGCTCGATCCAGTTTCCCTCCCAGCAAAGACCGTGGATAATGACCGCCTGCATCCTCTGCTCTAGGTCCCTCCCAATCAACAAACCATAACATGATAAACAGAATCAGAAAAAATCCTAAACCTGCCAAACTCAAATCACCAAAATCCCTTAACTTTTCTTTTAGTAATATCCGGGGCATTCGTACCAACTTTTGTAGCGTAGAAGCTTTCTTCCACGAAAAGTCCCCTGACATCCTAGCACTCTGCGAGACTAATCTCAACTCATCAATTCCCTCCTCTGACTTCTCGATCCCTGGTCATGCATGGGCTGGGGGTTTATGTTAGTGAACACCTCCCTATAGCAAGGGTGACATCACTCGAATCCCCTGACCACCAATATGTATGTCTCCGTCTGTCACTTCTCAGTTCGGTTAGCTACCTTTTCTTTCTTTACCGTTTCTCCTCCCCTCCCCTCCCGACTGTTCCCTTCTAGACAGCATTATAGAATATAATATATTATAGAAAACGCTACTTCCTACCACCCATTCGCTCACATATTTGTATTCGGAGATCTTAACGCCCATCATGCTGAGTGGTTTAAAGACTCTGTTACTGATTCAGCGGTCATCCACACCATGAACTTTGCCATTTCCCAATCCCTTACGCAAGTGGTAGACTTCCCCACACGCTTTCCAAGCACTCCCTATGGACACGCTTCCCTTTACCTCTGCACCTGACTCCTGACAAGTCTCGCAGCTTTGCCCTCTCGGTAACTCCGAACATGCTGTTGTCTCTCTCAATATTTCCTTCCATTCTCACTCCCCCCAGGAGCCTCCTACCTATAGGACTTCCTACTGCTACCAAAAAGCTGACTGGGACGTTTTTCGCGATTTCCTATGTGATGTCCCCTGGGGAAAAGTGTTTGATCTCCCAGTTGATGACTGTGCCTTTGAGATTTCGTCCTGGGTGAAAGCTGGCATTGATGCCTTCATACCTACCAGGAAGAATTGTCTCAAACCTCATTCCTCCCCTTGGTTCTCTCCTGTCTTTTCGGTCGCCATTGCCCACAGGAACCACTACTTCAGACTATTCCGGAGACAGTCCTCTGATCACAATAGACGCCTATTCACGTCTGCTCGTAATGAGTGCAAGAGAATCCTGAATGACGCCAAGAGGTTGTCTGCCGAGAGAATGAGTCAGCGCATAGCTAACCCCGACATCCGATTGGTCACCGAGATGAGGGGCTAGACACCCAGCGACCGTCGGCCCCACACCATGACTCCAAGGACTATTGGCGGTTATGCAAACAGGTGCTGAACAATAGCAAATCCTCTATCCCTCCTTTTATCAATGAATTTGAGGTTCTCGCGTCATCTGCGGACAAAGCTGAGTGCTTTGCTCGCAGATTCTCATCCAACTCCACATTTGACTCATCTGGAGTACCCTCACCCGACTTCCCTATTAGAACTGAGGCTAAACTGTACGATGTATATATTACCCCGACAGTAGTATCCCGAGTAATTTCAAAACTTGACCCCCATTAAGCGAGCGGTGGTGATGGAATCCCGGTGATAGTCCTTAAGAAATGTGCTTCTGAACTCTCCCCTGAGCTCTCTAAACTGTATAACTACTGCCTTTCTGCTTACTCGTTGTTGCCTGTGGTTTACCCATTGCGATTAATCTGCTTTCCATGACGTCAATTGTTAGTCATCTCACCCTTTCGGGGCTTGTTCACAGGACCAATGGAAACTCTCCCGATTTTATGACGTCATCTTCCTTCTCTTCTATCGTTCCTGTATTTAAGAACTGTGGTGAACCCTCGGACCCATCCAACTATCGCCCTATCAGCCTTCTACCAATTTTCGGGAAAGTGTTCGAGGCCATAATTAATGCTGAAATAGTTCAACATCTTACTGCCCATAAACTCTACTCTGACAGGCAGTATGGCTTCCGCTTTGCCAGGTCCACAGCCGACATGCTAACGACCGTTAAGGAATACATGTTCCAGGCCCTTGAGGAGTCTGGCGAGGCTCGTGCTGTTACTCTGGACATCTCCAAGGCTTTTGACAGGGTTTGGCACTCTGGCCTTCTATGCAAGCTACGGGGTTACGGTATTACCGGACGCTTGTTTGATCTAATCTAATCTTTTTTAAATTATCTCAAAATGAAGGTCATTTTGAATAGGCATGCCTCTACATACTACAGCACAAACTCTGGTGTCCCTCAGGGCTCTATCCTAGGCCCGATGCTCTTCTTTATTTTTATAAATGACCTCCCAGACGAGATCAAGAGCCAAGTAGGCATCTACGCAGATGACACCACAATTTACTCCCGCATAAGTAAGAAACCCGTCGTGGCGGACAAACATAATCTCGCTGCTGACCTTGAAAGGGACCTACACTCTGTGGTGAATTGGGGTAAAAAGTGGCTTGTCAATTTCAATGCGTCTAAGCCCAAGCTGTTGTCTGTCAATCATCAACCTCTCTTGCCTCTCATAAGCATGGACCAAACGAGTCTCCCTGAGAGCAATACACTGCGCCTCCTCGACCTTACCCTCTCTTCTGATCTCAAATGGAACCCCTACATTGAGTCCATAGCTAAATCCACTGCTAAGAAGGTTGGGTCACTATGTCGGGCCAGGATGTTTTAATTTCTTGTAATTTTAAAAATTGCGCTTTTAAAATTCTCCGTTTCGTGGGCGTTCAAAAACATCACCGTTACGTGAGCGTTCCTAAAAAAAACGGTAAAATCAGTTATTGCAAATCGCCTGAAGACACCACATGATAGAAACCTACGTCACGTAATAACTTGTTTACAAATGAAGAATATTCCAAAATTCTACAATATAATTGTATTGAACACTTTTTAATACAAATGTGTACTGGTTTAATTTAATTATGACCCAAACCTAAGTAATTAAACAATATATATTTATATAATTATTTAATTACTTAGTTTTTGGTCATAATTAAATTAGACAAGTACACATAATTAAAAGTCGTAACAACTGTTACGACTTTTAATCTTTTAATTTTAGCTAGTCTGACACAAAGCCACAATAACAGAGCTCAAGTGAGAATATAGTTACACTGGTTAATAATCAGTTAAACTAGCTTATTAACTATCACTTGGTACAGACACAAGGTCATAAATCGAATGAACCCTGAACTCCCTAAATAGTAAGGGTTATATAGGGAAATAGGTGTTCGAACTGAATAAAACGTGACTTCAATTTTTCATTACTTAACATTACTTTTGTTTCACTCCAATCCTCTATAATTTGTTAACCTGTGTGTGTGTGTATGTGTGTGTGTGTGAGAGAGAGAGAGAGAGAGAGAGAGAGAGAGAGAGAGAGAGAGAGAAAGACAGAGAGCGAACGATCCCGCCGACTCTGGTCCGAATGTGGACCTTACAGTCCCGATCTGCAATGTCTGAGAGACTGCAAAACTATTCTACGGGGCAGCTGTTAATATAACTATCTCCTTTATACTTGCTATTCCATTGCTTGCAACGCTGGATGCAGCTGTAATGTCACGTGATTCTGCAAGGCGATAAATCAACTAAGACGCAAGGAGATTACTGAGCCTGAAAGTATCTGAGAAAGTGCCATTGAAAAGGAATGATAATAAAAGAACAGGTTTCTAAACGACAGAAGATAACGATTGAGATTGCATTTAAATTTTGAAAGTCGTAGTTGACTGGAAAGTACGAAGCACAAGACTGAAAAGAGTTCCAGGAGCAAAAAGTGCCAAAGAAGACAGTATTAGTATAGAACTTACGGTTACATATAATCAGTTCAACACTAAAACAATGAGACCTGGCTGCCAATCTAGTACTTTATAAAGTTATGTTACTAATGAGGAAATCTCATCAAAAGAATTTCCATGAAAATATTTACAATAACTTGCTAGATGCCCAAAGTATTTTTTCAGTTTATTCTTGTCTGGCACAACGCCGCAAGAGTGGAAAACCAAATGAGTTTCGAACCCACTACAGTAATAATGTCCTGCAAAGCTAGCTTGTTAAACTTTAATCTACACCGTACTGCCAATCATTATTATATAAGTATTCACTACAGAAATGTGGTTCAACGAATATCATGGACAGAACATATAAGCAATTAGAAAGGTTAACAGAACATATTGAATGTAAGCAAACTATGGAAAAATAGAGAGAAACTTAACGAGTCTTTGTAAACGGATTGCAGAACAGGGACAAAAAGAGCCATGATCACCCACGTTCTGAAGAAAGATAGAAGATAAAAGAAACTAAGATGTTTAACAGTCACAAACGTGATTTACTCAGTGAGAATCGAACTCATTACAGTAATGATTGTCTGTAGTATTAATTCGCACTCAACGAGGTTGAACTGAAAACATCATAGGCTAACGATGAAGGAATTATGTTAAAACAAGTGAAATCATGCACAAATTTATTCCAACTTTTCTTATTGTTTATTTCTACAAAAACGGTCTGTTTATTCTGTTGGTAAAAGTCATCAACAGCAGATATGGTATGATCATCACAGCGATACTGTTCACATGTTCAAAAGTGTATAGTGTCTGCCTCTCGCGGTGAGCTCTCGTTTTTTATTTCACCACGTCAGAATCTCGTTCAAGAATGTCTTGTATCAAAGGGCATAACTCGTAATTAACGAGTTTCTGCACACATGCTACATCTTCATCATGAAGTTGACAGTACAGATATTTGTAGTAACGAAGCATAGATGTGTGGTTAGTAACAGACACACAAAAATGACAAAAGAAAATGAAAGAACAAAATATGTACATATATGTGTAGTAACATACGTGTAAACAAAATAGGTTCCTGTGGAGAAAAATAACAGTTCACTGAGTGGTTTACATGTCTAACCTGTTCAGTGGTTTTGACTTACGCTAAATTATATTAGAACGGGGCTTTGTATTCAATTTTACACCGGATTAAAGAATCAGCCGTTGAATACAGAATCACATGACATCACAGCTGTATCCGGTGTTTCAAGCATGGGAACGGCAACTATGTATATAATGGGCTGTTTCCGTTTTTTTCTTATTACTGAGGTCTGTTGCTCAGGCGAATTTTTTGAATCTCTTTTGAATTCTTTTGTCGTCTTGAAATTTTGTTTTTCTTTTTTTTTTTTTTTTTAGTGAATTTTCATGACTTTGGAACTTGTGGCTAGTTTCTTTTATCTTCTACTAGCAGTATAGCCCGGCGTTGCTCGGATGTGATGAAAGCTTTAAAACTAATCCATGGTCCTGGAGCTCAGACTCTTTGGCCGTTGGCACGAAAGACTATAGCAATAGTTGTTTCCAGTTAAAGTGAAACCGTAGATTGAAAGAAAAATGAATGAATTTAAGTCAAATTATGATTTCCTGGTATCAATATCAATAAATTTTTTTCGTCGTAAACTGAATTTTGAAGGCTAAATAAGTCCTCTGAGTAAATGCTATCATGGCTGAGACTAAGAACTACAATTATACCTACTTAGAGCCAAACCCGAAGCAAAAACTAAAATAAAAGAGCTGAAAAACTGATTTTAATCAAACCCGGTAGAATATCGGGGTATCGATTTTCAATATCGGAGTCAAATAAGTCATTCAAGGATAGAACCGCAACCTTGAAACTTCTGAATATTGTTTCTTATGTCTTTGTTTATGAGTGTATCAAATTTGATTAAAATCAGACCACTTCTTCCATAGCCCGATTTTTTCGATTATCGATTTTCGATATTTATCGGGGGTACCGCGACACAAAACCCAGCTAAGAACACTCGCAGACGCTTATAGTACAACTGTGTCAATTTTCAAGAAAATCGGTTCAGCCGTTTCGGAGTCTATAGATAACGGACACACACACACACACACACACACACACACACACACAGACAAAGTTCCATTTATAAATAAGTTTAGATTTAGATTTTCTTCGGGATGTGGATGATCATGACTCTCTACAACTTTGTTGCTCTAAGTAACTTTCCTCATTTACCACCCTTTTTTGTCCCTGTTCTGCAATCCGTACACAAAGACTCGTTAAGTAAGTTGCTCTCTATTTTCCCATAGTTTGCTTACATTCAATATGTTCTGCAAGTGTTAAATTCTCTTGATATACTTTCCTTATTGTGTATCCCAGAAATTCAAATTCTCGCTTCCAGATTATATGTTTCCTTGTAGTTCTTAATACCTTAAGCTTTGCTAATTACTTACATGTTCTGTCCATGATATTCTATGAACCACATTTCTGTAGTGAATACTTATATAATAATGATTGGCAGTACGATGTAGATTAAAGTTTAACAAGTTAGCTTCGCAGGACATTATTACTGTAGTGGGTTCGAAACTTGGTTTGGCATTCCTGTGTCGTTGTGCCAGACAAGAATAAACTGAAAAAAATACTTTGGGCACCTAGCAAGTTGTAAATATTTTCAGGGAAATTCTTTTGATGAGATTTCTTCTTTAGTAACATGACTTTTGACAGTACTAGATTGGCAGCTAGGTCTCATCGTTTTATTGCTAAACTGATTAGATGTAAATGTTCAACTAGGTGTACTGGTATTTGTTCAGGCACTATTTGTTGATTATTGATTTTAGAAAGCGTCATCGGTGTGGTGGCGGTGGAAACCATTAAGCGGCCTCATTTGAATGATGTTTGTTTATTTTTAGTAAGTTATTTTTGTTCCGTTAAAGGATGGCTCGTTCTCAAGTTTGAATGGTGAATTGTTTGGCCGCTACTTCTGCTTGCACTACGCCTGATTCATTCTATCTGTTATGCACAGCGTCTCGGATACGAACTGCATCTTCTGTTTTTTTTTTTGTTTTTTTTTTGTTTTTTGTTTTGTTTTTGTTTTTGTTTTTTTGTTTTGTTTCGTTTTGTTTTGCGTTTTTTATTTTTTTTTTTTTTGTTTTGTTTTGTTTGTTTTTTTTTTGTTTTTTTTTGTTGTTTTTTTTTTTTGCTGCTGAGCTTCCCGTTGATCGAAGCAATATTTTTCTGATCCTTACTTAGAACTTTGCCTTCTACATGCCACTATTTTTTGTGGGGGGGGGGGGTCTGCTTCTTAGATTTCTCTTCCTCATCTTTCTTGCGGGTACGCTCCTGGCTTACTGCGGTGAATTAGGAGTCTAAGCGATGGCTCTCGTAAAATCTTTCACGGCTTTCACCTTTTTTCAACGGGGACATTCTTGTCCTACTTTGGTGCAAATTGTTTGTATTCTGCTGACATGAAAAATAAGATCTGGAGTTCCACAAAAAGCATTCATGGACATGAATGCTTTTTGTGGAACTCCAGATCTGCTAAATATGTGCTGCCTAGCTTCAATTACACTTCAACTATTCTGAGATGGTATTTGGTATACATCTAGCTAATTGGAATGTGCATTCACTGAAATGAGATAGCTCCTATTGTTGTGATGGTACATATTTGCTGTCACTCTCTGCCAGGGCTGCGTGGGTACTTCCTGGCTTAAGAGTGGCTGCTTTGGTTGTGCATCTGTATATGTTTGTCGTATATCACTATTTCTTTGTCTTTCTTCAGTTCGTCGTAAGACTTGACTGCATAGAAAATGTAAGCTTACACACACCTATACCTTTTCATGAGCCAATTAAAAAGCATATGCATTCATCTAATTAAAAGCTTTTTTCATAAAACAATTGATTCACTAAATTTTACCATGTGCTGACATGTGTGCAAAAACAAAATAAATGCAATCTCTTCTTTACTGGTCAATCAGGAGAAAGAAAAAATCTAAAAGTTGACCATTTCTATTTTCCACAAACGTATAAACACGCGTGATTTTGACTTTCTCATCAGAGAGCCATGGGTCGTCTAATCGAATGCCATGTACGGGTGACTTGCATTTTCTTACTCTCTCTCTCTCTCTCTCTCTCTCTCTCTCTCTCTCGCTCTCGCTCTCTCTCTCTCTCTCTCTCTCTCTCTCCTTCTCTTTCTTGCTGCAAGCCTTGATTCTCCTTCTTCCTCATTTACTGACAACAAAAAAAGTGGCACTAAAGAATCACAAGTCGTCAACCGGACGTCTCATCTAAGCAAGAGAACTTTTCACGCTCTCTCGCTCTCTCTTTTACACTGCATTAATTGATTATTTCCTTTCCTCATTGACTTCTCGATAACAAAAGAAAGAGGAACAGCAACATCAGATTTTTCTTTTCTTCACAAAAGAAAAGGGAACAAAGACATCATACACTTCAGCGACACCATTTTGCCTTTTCTTCACAAAAAAGAATTTCATCCGACTTTAATAAAACTGAACTCTTAAACACACATTCAAAAGAAAGACTTTATACAGAACCTTCCAACATAAATGTTATTTCAAAACAACAAAATTAATGTCATTCTTCTCGTTAAATAAATTTACACTTATTAATACAAACGAGATATTTTTTCAACCTTCTGATTCTTTCAAATGTGGTTGGCTATTTCGCAAGCATAGCCGACGCTCACTACATTCGTTTTTGTTTTTTTTCTTTTTCTTTTTTGTTGGGTCTTTTTTTTTTTTTTTTTTGCCTTTTTTTGGGGAGGTGGAGATATTGATAATATTAACTCTTCTGACTCGCAAAAGTGTTTTCCTGATATGAACTGTACGTTCCTTGGTGTTATAATTAAAGAAAATTGATGAGACGTACCTATTCTTTATATTATTATCCCCACTTTACCAACTACTGGGACTATGTCTCCTGTATACAGCGTTAGTCATATATTTACTGATCATATTTTTGGCGTGGTTTTCATTTTATTCAAATTATTCATCGGTAGGATGTCGATGTCAAGTTCAGTGTGTCAATTCTAGTGGCACGTTCACTGTACACTGTGATTTTAGTGTCGTACGTGTGCTCTCTATAGTATCGACTCCAAACGAATAATATCACATATTTTCGTTTCTAGCAGACTCGTTATAACAATGTACGGTTTTAAACAATGCTTTTCATATCGAAAAAACTGAGGCTATCACCTTTCCTGCAGATGAAACGACCATGGACTTCTTTGGAGCAAGTGAGAAGGAACGTGTATGTTCTCTGGCTCAAAGTATCCAGCATTCATTCTGGGTTAAACTTTTAAGGAAATCAACCAAATCTGCCTCAGACAATGTCAGATTTTCCCATGATGTGCGCTTTTGATCAGGTGTATAAAGACGTGGCACCCACCGAACAGAAACCCTCGTCATGCTAAGTTCATTGTGAAAAATATTCTCAGCTTTTTCACGGTAAATACTATTTGATTTATAGACAATCGCCTATCATATATTTGATTTCTAGTCAATCTCCTGTCATCTATCACCATGTGATGAACACGATCAATGCTTTTCTCTGTGGTAGCAGCTGCAGGGCGTCCAGATCTCGAGTCATCTTCAAGATTCTCTCTTTCCCTTCCTAAATTCAACGGCACACTTTTGCTCTATTGTAAACCTGGACCGTCATCACTTAATATAGCAAACAAAACAGCATGAATATCATTGGGAGCTAAGCTCGTTTTCTCTGCAAGTACTTGGTAACACCATGATTCTAAATTTTGTCCATTTTCAAGAGAAATCGCTACTGGTCACGTTTTTGAACAATCAGATGCCAGTTTACCCGGAAATAAACAATACAGTCTTTAATAACACGAGTTGATATTAATGCATGCAAGATTTCTAGCATTATTCTTTCATAGTCAGCCAATGAACTTTTCAGCTCACTCTTGTATTATTTAATTGCAAGGAGCCTAAAATATTTAACAAGCTAAATTGAAAACAGCAAAACAGTTCAAATCTGGGGCACTCAGTGAGGATTGAATTAACTGAAATAGAAAAAATTAGTAAGATTATCTTCTGAAGCATTATCCAATGTCTAGTCATTTTGTTTATATGTTATATAAGCCATCGACTGAGAGCTCATTTGTGACTTCATGTTCTGATCAATTAATTTCGGTTGAGTACGCGGAAGTTTACTTAAACTTCCGTATGTACTCATGTGAAGACAAAAAAATGAAATCAACTTACTGGACAATTTTCGCAAAAAATCTTGGCGCTATTTATGTTAGAAAAATGTTTCCCTTCAAATGTCAGCAGGCGTCCACCCCTGATAAAACAAATCAAATCAAAAAACGATAAAAGACACAAGGATGCAAGATGTAACTGAGAGTTAAAGAAAAAAGAAGACAAGAAAAGAACAGGGTTCAAAAAGACAGAAAATGAAGGTTGACGTTGCATTTTTGAAACTTGGAATTGATAAGAAAACAAGAAAAGCCGGAAGAGATTTCTATAAGCAAGAAGTGTGAGAAGAGAAACTATTAAATGGGATCTAACTGCCAATATAGCACTGCGCTTATATTCGTAAAGTTGGGGTATCCATCAGGAAAGCTCATCAGAAAGATTACCATTAAAATATTTATAGAAAAGGTACGGGGAAGATACGTTACGTTGGTTAGAAAGTGATTGAAGCCGTGATATCATGACAATAAGGCTTTTAATATATTCGGTAAGTGCCATATTCTTCAAGCTTTCTTCTTCTTCTTCAATATGCCTAGTTCTTTCAGGACATAGGCGATTATGGCTTTCCACGTCTCCCTAACCCTGGTGGCTCTTAGCACGCTTTCTCCTGTAACACTACGCAACCCCCGTTCTGTCATCCACCTGTTCAGGCCCTTCAGATATGTTATCCGCTGCTTTCCTCTGCCTCTTTTTCCCCCCTCTATCTGGCCCGTTAGTATCAGGTTCTCCAAGCCCTCCTTCTTCATTGCATGTCCCAGGAACTTTAGTTGTCTCTTCCTGGTGCTATTAATTTCCTTTTCGTTTCCATCCTTTCCAAAACCTCACCATTGCTCACATGCCAGGTCCATGATATCCGCAGCATCCTTCTGTAGAACCACATTTCAGCTGCTTCAAGTTTTTACTTTATCTTTGATGATATTGTCCAGCATTCATTGCCATATTGATAGCAATCCAGTACTCTCTTCTTTATTTCTAGTAAAATTTTCCTGTCCCTTAATACTTTACTTAGCTTCTGGAACGCGTCTTTCCCCATGCCAATTCGCCTTCGGATCTCTGTGCTGCACTTTTAGGATCCCCCACCTGTATTTAGCATTTTGGGTTGCTCTTTTTACTGAAAACCATGCATTCGGTTTTCTTGCAGTTTATTTGTAGTCCTTTTTTGTCACGCTCTTCAGCTACCTTCTGTAGGAGGTCTTGGAGTTTCCTTTCTGTGTCTGCAATCAGCACTGTTTCATCTGCGTACCTTATGTTGTTAAAATTGTGGCCTCCAATGACAAATCCTGACATAACATCTAGATTCCTCAAAATGGTCTCAATGTGCAAGTTAAATAGATCCGGTGAAAAGACACATCCTTGTCTTATGCCCTTTTCTATCTTTGTATATCTGCTGAATTCGTTACCTGTCCGTATGCAGGCAGTTGCCTGCCAGTAGAGATTCTTGATTGCTCTTGTGTATTTCCCAAATATGTCGAGGCTGCGGAGCATCTCAATTAATTCTTTGTGGCGTATATTGTCGAACGCCTTTGGTGTCCCTCCATCTGACGATATCTCCTCCGGTGCAACTATGTGCAGAACAAGCTTCTTAACGTATCGCATATTTCTGTAGCCTTCCCTGATGGCAGCAGGGTTACTTCCATCCAGCCGGTGTACCGATCTGCTTACACCATATAAAACTTTTCCCATGCAAATAAAATAGGTCTGTGACTGTCTTCTGGAATGAAAATTCCGGGCTCGAAAGTGATGTCAGAGGTTCTCTGGAATGAAAATTCCGGGCTCGAAAGTGATGTCAGAGGTTCTCTGGGATGTCAGAGGTTCTCTGGGATGGGGCAATAGTGTTGCATCTCTGGCACTGTTCTCTTGTCTGTCGAATGTTGACGTCTAAAACGGGCTAAACTAACCGCTATCTTGAGTTGGCCATCATCCAATTCACGCGTTGATGTGCGGAGTATAGCACTTCCAGTACCTCAGCTCTAAGCTGCTTCAGTGTCAGAATTTTGTCCCCTTTTATGGTTATCTCCTCCAAACAATACAGTTGGTCTGCCATCGGCCAGATTTGTCGGATTTTCGACGGTAGTTCGTGGTGTACCCTTGGGAATCCGTCCTGTATAAACGTTGCTAACGTTCGTAATTCCGAACATTGAATTTGCTAATTTTCTAAAAATAATGTCTTGCAGATGTATATTTCATTTTTGCAAGATTTTTAAAACCCAGAATTAACTTTTGATTACAAATGTGTAGATTGCTCAAAAGTGGCCGAAAATTTTTCAAATTTTAAAAAATCCCAAACTTTTAAATTCCAATAAATATAATTTTTATTTGTAATACACCAGAGTATTTTGCTTAGTGAAAATAGTAAATTTAAACACATAGATTTCAATTAAAACTAAAATAAACGTTTCAAGAAAACCTTTTATTTTTAGAAATTCAATTTAAAAGTTAGTTATTGAAAATGAGTGGAGGTACCTATTAAATTTCAATTCAATAGTATGTTGTAACGTTAAAAATTCTGATAGGTATATCCTATTCACAGTGCCATGTCGAGTCCACTTGATTCAAAATCTAAATGTGTAAATATGTAACGGCGGCCAATCAGCGTGCATCTATCTATTTACCATCAATTCATATGACACATAAAGCCTCTTCACCTTTCAAGAGCTTATTTATAGAAATATTCTAAAGTTGTGAATTGTATAAATGCACATTTAAATTTATTTAATAATGTTATTATAAGGTATTATGAATGTTTAATTTTCACGGCCATAATAGAATATAATATGCAAGATTTTTTATATACGTGGATTGAAATAAAAAAGTGTACTGAAAACAGATATTGAATTTCTTCATAAATCAGTCAGTCGTTCAAGTGCCAAACGTGATACACGCTTCAGCGATCATGTCTCGTAAGAGACATGACTGACTGGGCAGAAGATTATCCCACAGTAGATTGCCATTAATTACTGCAGTAGACTGGTTGCCAACCAAGGCTATAGAAGCCAACCTGTCCTATTATTTAACCCATAATTGGAGGGAAGAGACGGATTAATACCTTTCTCAAGGGTATTTGTGCGTAAGTGAATGCAAGGAATTCAGCTGGAATTCGAACTCGGCTACCCGATTTCTCGTTCCGAGCCGATAACCACTACACCACAACGCACAAAATATTCCGTAAAAAAAACAGGAAAACGATCCTAGCTAAAGAACCCATTGTTTAAGTTTAATGAAATTTAACATGGTTCAATGCATATGTTCCTAAATTAATTGGGATATTATATATCGTTTACGCTGTATCTCAGAAACATACATACAAGGTTATAGTTTTAGTATTACTTATATATATATATGGTTAGACATCCGCTGTGTGTGTGTGTGTGTGTGTGTGTGTGTGTGTGTGTGTGTGTGTGTGTGTGTGTGTGTGTGAATTTACGTATATATTTACCCAGCCTCTCCACTAAAGCAGGATATGATAAAAGGTTGATTTTTTACGCGTGGAGACACATTCACATATGTAGTATGCATATGTGCAAAAGACAAAAATTGTGAGATAAGTGTATGGAGATCACAAGTAATATAATTGCACAAATTTTTCCGGTAAAGGGAAGAAACTCTGAAACACATAATCTTTTAATTTACACATAGAAATTACGATACAAAAAAATTACGATACAAAAAAAAACTTCACACACACACACACACGCACTACAACGAGGAAGGTCATGCCGCTAGATTGGAATCCCCAAGACCGGCACCTTCTCTCCTCTAAAATGAGGAGATCAGTTTACTCCACTTCCAGCCTAAAGCGAACAATTGTGCCAGTTAAATATGTATATTTGCATTTGTGCGTGAGTGCGTGTAGCCGTGTTTTTGTATACGTAAGGATGTGCGTTGTGGTGCAGTGGATATCGGCTCGGAACAAGAAATCAGGGAGCCGAGTTCGAATTCCATTTGAATTCATTGCATTAACTTACGCGCAAATACCCTTGGGAAAGGTATTAATCCGTCTCTTCCTTCCAGTTATGGGTTAAATAACAGGACAGATTGGGTTCTCTAGCCTTGGCTGGCAACCAGTCTACCGCAGAAAGCAATAGCAACCTACTGCAGGATAATCCTCTGCCCAGTCAGTCATGTTTCTTTTGAGACTGACTGACTGAGGTAACTGTATAGATCTCTCTCTCTCTCTCTCTCTCTCTACAGAATTCTGTACTCTTAATTCCAAATCATGCAACATCTTAGAAAATATTAATTTTACCATGAATTTAAAAAATATTGACAATAAAATAAAACATTGTTTACCAGTAATAACTTGAGTTTGGATCAATCAATTCAACTTCTGGATTGTTAAGATAATCAAACGGGATGTAATATTTCACATAGTCCGAAATAAATGTCAAGTTTGCTTTTTCGGAGCTGACCTCAGGCGAAATGCAGTACATTTTATTATTTTTGCTGAAACATAAAAATAAAATTCATTAAATATATTTTTTTCAGTTATTTAGAAAACAAATTCTACAAAAAACTATTAAAACAATTGATTTCACATTTCTGTCAACATCTTGAAATTTGTAAGTAATATTTATAGTAGCGTGGGGCTTAAAATGAACAGTTGATTTACCCACGCCAAGAAAATTAATGAAGACTGATAATGACGAGAAAACACTGGTAATTAAAAAAAAACACTATAAGGAAATTAAACGCTTGAAGTAGTGTTAATAGTGCCTTCTCAAAGACCGTAGTTTTAACACATTGTCATGAAGAGTTCATACAACAGACTAAGTGATTTTACAAGTAATATTCAAACATTTTTAGGACAAAGGTAAGTGAGTTCGTTACTCACTGAAGGGATATATGGTTTGCATATATTCAAGAGTAGATAAAGAGATATAGTTTGAAATACTTAGCTTCCTTGGATTGTTTTTTGAAGTGCCATAGGCTGGTTAGAGACTGATAATATATTTGACGAGTAATTCAACGTTGATCGCGAAGATATGAAACGAAACCTTTCACATAACGTCAAACACTTTTTCTCCTAATTTTATATCAAAAGAATTTCATGTAGGCTCGCTACATTTTCCCTTCTTCTTTACACACAGGCTAATTTCTGCGAAAGCAAGATCTTTATTGGTCTAAAAACAATTTCACATAGGCTCGTGAATTTCTTTCTTCCTTCTTCTCGGCTCACCGGTTAATTTCTGTGAAAGGCAAAATCTCACGATTTTCTTTCTTTCTTGTTTCTCAGTCCTTCAAATTTGAATGAAGTCGATGAAGGGAGATAATATTATTTCGCACTCACTACACATTCAGCAGCAGTTTGCAAAATTGCTTAAGAGTTTCCACCTTCCTTATCATGATTCAAATACTAACCAAAGTTGCCATAACCTGAAGCGCCTACAACATCCGACAGCGATGCACATCTACTCAACTAAAACAAAATTCAAACTTGCTTTAGTTTTTGACGAGGGTTTGCATTTTCCAACATTCAAAAACAAGATTTTAAAATAAACTTGCAAAACCCTGAAGAACAAAGCCAATTTTGACCTGATTACGGTTTACGCATGCTCTTGAGTAGTAAATATTCTGATAAAATTTCAGTATTTGGCTATCTTGTGAAATAATAACACTCAGATGTTGAGTCAGTTAAGTGCCATACGTGATACACGTTTGGGCGATCATGTCTCGAAAGAGACATGACTGACTGGGCATATGATTATCCCGCAGTAGGTTGCCATTGCTTTCTGCGGTAGACTGGTTGCCGACCAAGGCTATAGAACCCAATCTGTTCTGCTATTTGACCCATAACTGGAAGGAAGAGACGGATTAATACCTTTCCCAAGGGTATTTGCGCGTAAGTGAATACAATGGATTCAACTGGAATTCGAACTCGGCTCCCCGGTTTCTCGCTCCGAGCCGATATCCACTGTACCATAACGCACATCAGTCGTTACTCTTCCTTGTTACCATATATTCTGTCTTCTTGATGGTTATTCCTTTTTTCTCGGTTTAATTCACTGCCTTTTCTAGTATTTCCTGCATTTTTATTGCTGTGTCTGTTATCAACGTGGTGTCATCTACGTTTCTTATGTCGTAAAGATGGCGTCCAATAATAATAAATCCTGCTATTACTTCTACACTCTTACATAAACCTACACAAAATATAGTAATTATTTTTTAGAATTCAATTTACGTACGGTGAACGTAGAACTTGTGAAATCCTGGTTTTCCCAAATAGAAAAAGGTTTGATCATGTGCTTAAAGAAAAAGTCGAACCCATAATTCGCAAGTAGATGTTAAACTGATTTTTGACCAATGGGAGCGACTTGCAAGACTTGAGAACTTCGCCAGTCAGTGCGAACATCTAATGACAATAAAAGGGCCCCGATCAACGTCAGTGAGTCAGTCAGGGGATGGAAGCTGCAAAGACGACAAGCTAAAATGTAACGAGAGAAGCTTCAAGCTGACCCGGACATTTGTCCTCTTTCTCTTTCCTTCTGCTGATTTCTTTTACTTCTACTTCTTCATCCAAAGACATTCCTACTGAATACATACATACATACATACATACATATATACATACGTACGTACGCATATACTCTTTCAACAATTACTACTATGAACATTTTCTACAAGTCTTGATACCCATAATTTTATCATTGAGCACGAACTCTACCCTTAACTTCTTAATAAAGTTTCTAATTGAACATTAACTTCTACAATTTGTGTTATTCTTTCCTTTTAATAAATTTCTTTTTTAAAATGCAAAATGTATATTTTATTCTTCCACATTAACTCATACATTCCAACCTGCCGACAAGCAATAACGATGAAAACCTTCTGATTATTCTGATGATAATTCTACATAAAATTTGTAAGCTGTAGGGAGTTTGGTTAAGTCTGACACAAGGTCGAATCAAAGAAACATTAAACATCTCCCTTCACTACAAACTTTTCATATACCCTAAATTCATTTTCATATAAATTTTAAATAATAAAAGTTATTTCTTAAATATTGTCCATGTTATTGTTTTTTATTTTTATTTTTATTTTACTTTAATCCACAAATTTGATTTACTATTTCATTTTCCTTTTTATCTGTGAGTTGGCATGATTTCTAAGAAATCATGCCAACTAGGTAGTGGAGTGGTTTCGCCTTTTCATTCTCTCTAGTTTTGAATTCAGAATCATTCTTCTTCTAGATTGGTAGCCAATGCTGGAGAACCCGTCATACTTTGCTATTTAACCCAAAGCTAGAGGAAAGAAAACATGGATTCGTGTCTTTCTCAAGGGTGTTAGTGCGTAGTGAAGGCAACAAACGAGGCCTGAACTTGAACCCGGCTTGCTGATTCCACTTTTCTTCACCAATAACTGTTATACTACTCATACATAAACATTCCTTAAAGTGCTTATGTTGCGAAGGCGTTAATAAAATCCTTTTAACATTGAAAGCAGAAAAATATTTGTATATTTTTTTGCGCTACTGGCTGTATCTTTAATTTGATATAGTAATTTCAAGTTTCATGACAAGTATAACATTTTAATTGAATTTATTATGTACTTCTTTATTTTTTTATTTTTTTTATTTTTTTTATAATCGTGTCGCCCCAAGCAAGGCATTTTACTGCCACTGTTGAGCAGGGTTTTACATAGGAGGTAAGTTATAAGAAAGAGTGTCAGGTTATGGGGTGTGTCAGGAAGGATGTGAATACTGATGAGAGTGGAGTGGACGGTGAAAGGAGCATGAGAGAGAGGATGCACGTTAGTGAGATAGGAGATGACTATTGACTTTACATTTTTTGGTTTCACAGTAAAAGAGTGGGACCTAGTTGCTAATCTTGTGGCTCGAGCAAATTCATGAATGGGGGGTACCAGTGAGATAAGTTCATATGAGCCGAAGCCATGAAAGTATTTGTAGAAAAGACACAGGGAAGCCACATTGCGCCGATGAGAAAATGACTGTATCCGAGCTGCCAGTTATTTTATTAGTTATTTCATAGAACTAGTTAAGTTCGCCTGTCGTCCGGTTCACAATCCTCCCCAGTATTTTTAACTAGAGTAGAGGTTTATCCCTTGATTCCTGTTTAAAATTCGGTTTCCTGTTTGTTTTTTTTTATTGTTGTTGGTTTTTTCTTGTTTTTGTTTTTTTGCTTTTTGTTTTTTTAAGTATTTTATTCTATTTTAATCCCAGTAGCTTCGTACGCCTTAGTGGAATTAACTCCTTGCTTGGAGCGAATTGATTAAACCAAATTCAATTTGCTAAATTTCTTGATAAGGACTGATTTTTAAAAAAAATAACCGCCTGTCTTGCGTAAAGGATCCCGTGAACTAATCTCAACAGATTTATTTTCCTTTCTGAAAACTTTTAGCCTTTCATATATTTAGAAAAGGCACGATAGGAAATGGATGTGTTGGTGGTGTAGCGGTTATCGTATCGGCTTGGAAAATAGAATAGCCATGCCAAGTTCAATATCCGGCTGAAATTATTGCGTTCAGTTCATTCTTCTGAAAATTACTGATTCCGCTTCTTCTTGCCATCGGTACATAATAGCACAGTTTGGACTTTGGTAAAAGACGTCTTAGGCATGTCTGGTTACAGCAAGCTCTTTCACTTTTTTTCCTAAAAATATTATGGTAATTCACAGTAAAGAAAAGGAAACGGAGAGCTATGTCCTTCTATGTGATGAAAGAAAATAGTCCTTTAAAAAATAAATACTTACTTATTTGTTTTTTTGCATGTTTTGTTCATCGGTTCCATAACTGGATAGAATTCATCATAAATCTTATTAATTTCGATTTCCACTCCACCAGCCATTAAACCTCTCTGAGGGTTAGCAGATATTTTCTGGAATATGAAATTATAGATAATAAATTACAAACAAAATTTAGTTAAGTGCTCATACCTAAGAGACATGACTCTGTATTTTTTAAAATGTGGTTTTGATTCAATAACTAAAAAAAGAATAAAATCACTAAAAATAAATTTTTAAAAAAATTAATGTCTGATTTTTTTTTTGGGGGGGGGGGGGGGGTAAATTAAAAAATGAAATTTTAATTGGTTCTTCTCTGAAAGGATTTGATTGATTTTACTTCAGTGAGCATTAAAATAATCCTTAAACGATGGTCATCATCAACTGATGTTTCCTTGGAGATGTTGAAAGAACAGAACAAGAAATGACTGTGCTGTATCTGAATGCAAACTTCTTGAAGAGAAAAAAGACAAAAATTGTGATAACTTGGTACAAAAAATTCATGACTCTGTATTACATAGACTACTTCAAAGTCGGTACCTTCACTAATTTTCGATACCTAAGGGTTTAAGAATTAATTTTTAAAAAATGAAAAAGCATTCTTGAAGATTTCTTTTTACCTTTAATTTAAAGCTAAGGTGTCAAAATTTACAATTTCCATTAAATAAAATACTTGATGTATTTCAAACAGAAATTATAGTGATTTGAATCGATTTATTTTTGGTTGCGTTCAGAAATCATTTAACATTCGCCATATTAACACATTTTGACACATTTGTAAACAAAAGTTAATTCTCTATTCTAAAAATTACGCAAAAATAAAATATAGGTTTATAACACGTTATTTGAGGAAAATTAGAAAATTTAAAGTTAAATTAATCTGATTTAAAAGAAATGATACTTATTTATAGCATAAAATATAATATACAAGTATTTCTTAACCACAGTGTCTTATTTTTTCTGACGTGTTGATTGATTTGGCAGCCTTAGGTGTTGACATGTTTAGTTATGATCGAGCAGAATTTGCATGAATTTACAAATTCTAAGTAAACGCTTTGTTTTATTGGTTTTAAGTGGGAGGACAACTCTTCAAACGTCACCTTTTAATAATAATGTCATGTATGAAATATCATACTTACAAAAATCGGAATGTTTATACACTAGAAAATTATTTTTAAAATTTTGGTGCAAAATGACTTTTAAGCTTTATAATTTTTCATTTGCAAAAATAGTTTTCACTAAATAGCAATATCATCTATCCGGATGAAACTAATGCAGAATTTTAAGAGATTTGTATATTATATATTATTATAATTAATTTTTTAAAAATTAAAACAATTATTGTAAAAATTCATTATTCATCAATTTTTTCTTACGATAATAGTATCCTTAATGAATCTTATTTATAAAAGCAGTTTTAAAATTCCTAATTAAATAATGTCGTAGTTTTATTGCATTTTTTACTTTACGTTTCAGAGCAGATGTTTGGGAAAATGAGTAGTAGTTTGAAAAAAATTGATGATTTACATTCTGCAAGGAGTTTTGCTTTTAAATAATGAAAATTTTCGCATGAATATTTAATTTATCGAAATGATGTAAGTAGGGTGCAATATATGTAAAATATATATACATATTACAAAGATTTTCTAAAGAACAAAAATTCCAAAAATAATTTCATTTCTTTGTGCATACGTCCTGAAAGTTTCATTAAAATCTGACAATTATTTAATTTTTGCAAGAATTTCTAAATCAATGTGAAAAAAAATGCAAAACCTTACAAAATAGATCTCGCTCTTTTTCTCTTACATACACACACGCAACCCTGCGCGCATATACACACACGCATATATCCTCTGAAGATAATCTTTAATTACATTTAATTCAATTAAATATGCAAAATAGTTTTAATTTTATTTTTAGTTAAAAAAAAGATAGTTAAAAAACTTCTTCCAGTATCTCTAACAACCTTCCTTAATTTTAAATCTCTTTCTTCTCTCGCAACCAATCAAGTTCTTCACTCGCAACCTTTCGCTTATGAAACCATCCAACAAACTTGGCTGACTCGTATTTTCAGTCGAGCTTCATTGCTTCTCTTTTTTCCCATAATTCTTCTATCTTTCTGCAGTATCTTTCTATAAAAGTAATTGCCACCTTTCGCCACTTAGCAACATTCTATTTTATCTTCTTCATTCAAACTACAAGTCTATATGATCCTAAAGAGATCATTTCACACAGCATAGTCTTGTGCCCAGCTCGGCGCTTTGTGCTCTCTCCGTGGTCTTTGTGTTGGTGCCGTTTTATTTCTATCTCCTCAATGATCAGCATTCGAATCATCATCTGCAAGGATCTTTTTCTTCTTTTCCTATGTGCCTTGTCCTTTCAGGACTTAGGCGATCATGGCCTTCCACGTCTCCCTATCCCTATTGGCTTTTAGAACGCTTTCTCTTGTTACACCACCAAAACCCCGCTCTGCCATCCACCTGCTCAGGCCCGTCAAGTATGTTACATACTACTTTCTCCTGTCTCTCTTTCCCTCTATCTGACCTGTGAGTATCAGATTCTGCAAACCCTCCTTCCTCGTTACATGTCCCAGGAACTTTAGTTGTCTTTTCCTGATGCTCAGTCTGAATTTCCTTTCCGTTTCTATCCTATCCAAAACCTCATCATTGCTCACGTGCTCGATCCATAATATTTGCAAGGATCACTCGGCTTAAATGCAAGATATTCCGTGACATACCATCAACAGTTAAAATGTTAGGTGATTGCACTCCAGTCACCACCCATCTCTCCCATCGCGTCATGCACCGCGCATTTGGTGGCTTCATCCAAAGTTCTTTCCCTATTTGGATTCTGGCTAGCACTTCTTCATCGGTATATTTTTCGGGTACCTTCATTCATATGTGAAAATTAACCTTTGCGGTATCGTCTTTTTTCTCTGTCTGACCTTAGACGCCATGTTGTACCAAAACGTTTTTTCTGTAGGCAATATCCCTCCTCTCTCTCTCTCTCTCTCTCTCTCTCTCTCTCTCTCTCTCTCTCTCTCTGCTATTGCTTTCATTTTGATGGTGTTGTGCCACTATTTCATTTTCCCTGGTCTGTATGCTGCTCTATAGTACCTTCTTATTTTCCACTTTTCAAGCATCGTTTGCAGAAGTTTCGAGCAGAAAACCGTACCATTATCCATTTCCACCATCTCTACTGGAATTCGTTCAAGAATCCCCTTCTGTTCTTCTGCAATCACAGCTGTCATTTCCGCACGCAATTCCTTCCATGCCGTCAGTCGTCCAGTCAATCACTGACAATTACGCACCCTTGCGATAATGTGTTATATCGATAACTAACCTCGTCCAATTGTTTTCATTCCACTCTCAACAGGATCGTGTACATTCGGGGCAGCGTCATTAGATTGACATTTGATGCAGTTCCTGACCACCCTCTGGACTTCTTCCCTATTTACGAGCGGGTCGACTATTCGCATCAAATATAGAGTCCTGTCCACTCCCATATGATGTCTACTGTGCTAATATTCTAGTTCTCTGGTCCCTAGACAGCATACTGAAGTCTCTTTCTCTTCGTTGACGACCAACTATTTTTTTGTTTACTCGAGTTAGTGCATCCGCCTTATTTCGTTCCGAAGTCAGAAACACTGCTTCCATTCCAAATCTAAATTCCGTTATCAATTCTTTCAATATTCCTCATCTCCACTTTACTATCATCTCTCTCTCTCTCTCTCTCTCTCTATCTCTCTCTCTCTCTCTCTCTCTCTAGTAAAATTCACTCAACATTATTGTGGCTGAATCTGTCCTTACTTCCACCTCTCTTAATCTCCATTTTAAAGCCAAATTAAGGTTATTTAGGATGTGCGTTGTGGTGCAGTGGATATCGGCTCAGAACGAGAAATCGGTAAGCCGAGTTCAAATTCCAGTTGAATTCATTGCATTCACTTACGCGCAAATATCCTTGGGAGAGGTATTAATCCATCTATTCCTTCCAGTTATGGGTTAAATAACAGGACAAACTGGGTTCTATAGCCTTGGCTGGCAACCAATCTACAGCAGAAAGCAATGGCAACCTACTGCTGGATAATCTTCTGCCCAGTCAGTCATGTCTTTTTCGAGATATGGCACTTAACTGACTGAAGGTTATTTAACACAAAATCTAATTCGCCCACATTGACGTGGTTATAGTCATATTTATTTCTCAGCCATGCTGGATATTCCGCGACCAAACTGACAACAGCTACGACTATTCCTATAGCAATACTGCTAGTATCGCACTACACTACTCCTCTTTTCGTTTTAGGGATGTGCCAAGTCCCAGTCACGGGAGTTCTTTTTCTTTACCTTAGATTAAATCTTCTGCATTACAGTGACAGTTTCATCATCGATTTACATTCCCAATCTATCCCGCTTCTTTTCATGTAACTGCATGCCGTTTGTAGCCATCCAGCAACGGAGTAGTGCCCCAAAGCAGGCTTTTCACAGACCGAGAACAATTGCCGCCTACTCATTTCTCTTTTCACCTACGAGACCTCGTTTCCCCTTCATCAGTTCACTCACTTTTCTTCTCTTTTACTGCTCCACTTTCTAAGGGTTTCAGTGCCTTTGCTATCAATCCGAATTTCTTAAGATAATCCATTACTTCCTCCGTCGACATCTTTGTTACATTTATCATGATGTAATAAATGTACGAATCAGTAGCTTCTTTTGTCTTATTGCTCTTCATTAGTACAGTTTTTAGGACTATTGCCATAATATTTGGTGCCGCATTGAGTGATTGAACCCAAACCAAATCAAGCAGTAAGTTTTCCCCTTATGGCGCGCCAGCTGGTACTGCCATAGTTTCTCCACGACGTGTAACTACAGGTTACTTAAAGTCCACGATCGTAGTTCCTCCTGCTAATTGCCTCCAATTTCTCAGCTTTTCATCACATACATCGATTAAGTAGCTCCCAGTATGGCACTCTACATAAAGGTGCAACTCTCGACAATCTAATACTGGCCTAACTTTTCCTTTTGCAGCTTAGACTGTATCACTCCTTTTACCATGACAAAAGAATACTCTCCGTAATCCATTCTTCCATCGCCTTCTCAAACTGTACTATTTTTTTCTTCTTTCAAGAAATTCTTATAGTACTCCACCTTGTTTTTTAATACTGGAGACTTTCCTATCCAATCCCATTCCACAGTCCATTTTTCCATCGAACTCTGCTATGAAGTCCTTGTCTTCAATTTTGCAAGTGTTCGGAACTTGGGTTCCTGCAGCACAGTGTCCCTCTCCAAATTTCCCCTCGCCATTTTTAGTCACACTTCGCAGTTTATTGATCACATCAATTCCGACAACAGTGTCGATCCTGTTAATAACGAGTCATTTTTATCTTCTTCTCACTTATTTTTATCTCTACCTGCTAGATTCCTTTACATTTTACCTTTCTTCTGTCAACTGTTTTCATAGTGCCACGCCCACTCCACCCGCTCACAAGTTGTCATTAATTAAAGTGCTTGTGCAGCCAGTATCAACAAGAGTTACCGATATCTCTCACTGACACTTCTATAATTGGTAGAGGTCGGTACTGCGTCTTTCTTCTGTTGACGGGGTAGCTACTGGCGCAGGAGCTCTCCCTTACTTGTTTCCCTAAACTTGATGGCAGTACCTCGCAATATGCGCCAATCTCTCATAATTGTAGAACATTACTTTCGATCTTAGTGGCTCCTTGCAGTCTCTAATTAGGTACGATCCCCGACATCTATAGCACCGAACGCTTGACAATTATACATGACCTTTTTCTTTTGGAACGTGAAAAAGGTGTTGGGTACTACCTATTAATTAATCATTAATATTTCGAAATCATAATCTCATCTTCAGAATGGTAGGAGAGCCCAATTCCACGTCCGCTCGTGCTCCGGGCCTTACATCGAATAAAAGGCACAGACCACGAGCGGACGTGAAATTAAGCTCTCCTACAATTCTGAAGATGAGATTATGATCTAGAAATATTAATGATTAATTAATAGGTAATACCTAACACCTTTACCTTCCATTATTTTACTGAATGCATTGTGATAGCCTTCAAAACCTAACCATACACCTAAAATACACAAGTCTTCAAGCAAATTACAAAACTCTTATTTATATATATATATATATATATATATATACTAGCAGTATAGCCCGGCGTTGCTCGGGTGTAATGAAAGCTTTAAAACTAATCCATGGTCCCGGAGCTCAGACTCTTTGGACGTTGGCACGAAAGACTAAAAAGCAATAGTTGTTTCCAGTTAAAGCAAAACCGTAGACTGAAAGAAAAATGAATGGATGTAAGTCAAATTTTGATTTCTTGATATCGATATCAAATTTTCTGCACTATTGTAAGAATTGCAACATTGAAACTTCTGAATATCGTTTCTTATGTCTTTGTCTATGAGTGTACCAAATTTGATTAAAATCGGACCACTCCTTCTATAACCCGATTTTTTCGATTATCGATTTTCGATATTTATCAGGGGTACCTCGACACAAAACCTAGCTAAGAACACTCGCAAACGCTTATAGTACAACTGTAAATTTTCAAGAAAATTGGTCCTACCGTTTGGGAGTCTATAGGTAACGAATACACACACAGACAATGTTCCATTTATAAATAAGTTTATATATATATATATATATATATATATATATATATATATATATATATATATATATAATGCACCGATGATAAGGGCATAAAATAATTGAGAAATATATGCAGTCAATTACTGGTACCCCCTGAAGATTAGACAAACGGGTCCATCTACAAAACTCTACAGTCGAGATGCTGAAGGTAACATCAATTGGCTAAATGACAAACGTTATCTTATCTTAATTCTATCTATCTATCTATATATATATATCCAGATAGATAGATAGATAGATAGATAGATAGATAGATAGATAGATAGATAGATAGATAGATAGGAGAGAATAGCAAACTGGATTATCTTCTCCGTAAAGACGGAGAGGATAATCCAGAAGATTTTATCTTATTATTATAAATTATTAATTAGATAAAAATAGAGAGCTCAATGGATATTATCCAGAGCATTATAAAATCTTGAGAGAGGAAAACTCAACACATAATTAAATGCTTATAAATCTAGAATTTATTTCAACAATGTAAATCTTTATCTCCTTCAGACCGTCGAAAAATATATAAATTCACTCAGAATATTTTTTAAAAAAAAACGTTTTTATCAGAGGAAGCGAACCTTGTATTATTTAAACTGGAAATAAATTAAGAATAGATACATCAGATCATACATGATACATAATACAGACGAAGGAATACATACATAAAATCATACATACACAAAACTAATCTTATGAGAAAATATACACGCAAACAAAAGTTAGGAATAGACAGACGCAAAAATATATAGATATATATAGGAATAATACAAATAAATGTCATTTGTCACTTCGTTGATTGATGTTATAAACATTCCCGCTTTAATACATGATTTGTTATACAAGACTGACACAGTACTTTCGTTAAGTTCATGATTATTAGTATTGATGTTAATATATTTTTCTTGTAAGCGAACAAGAAAAAAATTGTACAAATGTTTATTGATTTCGTGTGTTGTTTTTTATTTGTAGTAATATTTAGTGCATTTTTCAGAAGCATCACTTGTAAGACAGACGTTGTACTTACCTCTGTCTTTAAATAACAAAGGTTTGTTATTTTATCCTGAAAAATTCTGTAAAAAAAAAAAATATATATATATAAGGACATTAATAAAATATATCAGAACATATGATATTGGTGATTTCTGAGCAAACTGTTTTTTCCTTTTTTTTTTTTTTTTTTTTGCAATTCACCTCACGTTCACAAAAAATGATAAATGTAATAATGAACAAAATATACAGGATTTACATTATAATGTCCAGTAACCCTTTTTTAGCAGAGTTCATATTGCGATTTTTTGATCTTAATTGCTTTCTCTAGTATTTTTTGATGTCAATGGTTTTCGCTAGTATTTTTTAACAGAGCTCATATTACAATTTTGGCACTAATGATTTTTTCTGGCACCCCGTATTACTGATTCCCATATTGTGTTCATCTCTATGCTTGGTCAGCTTAGAAGATTTTTGTAGCCTAGAATATGTGCTGATTCTTTAAGTTTACGTAGTTCCAGTGGCTTTCTCTGCCTGCTTTTTCAATTTCATCCCAAAGGGTGCGGTGATCCCCTTTTTCTCTCCATATGAAGTCAGCTACGCCCGATTTTTAACCATCACCCCTCGTGTTACGGCCTTGCAATGTTCTTGTGCCAGAAAAAAGATAAAAACACAACATTTGAGAATTTTGGGGGTAGATGAAGCTCGATAACCCAGGTAACGCACTTTATCTGGGAGAAGGAAAAAACTGATTTTAAACATCCACTGCCTTGCGCACATATCGAAAACAAGGAAAAGGTTATGAAAATAAATGCAGACAGAAAACTCGAAGGTAGTTGACTGTCGACACTGAAAACTTTCTAGTAACTTCTTCATTCAGCCTGTCTCCAAATGTAATGCACTGTATTTCTTTGAAACTTGTCGGTACGACCGGGAAGTGGGCATGTAGTCTGTACAGCGCACGGACTCCATATACTATCACTAGTCTAGGAGAAGGAAAAAATCTGAATTCAAACCACCGTCTGCCTTGTAGATCTTGTCTCTTTAACTTCTGAGAGAAAGGACGGGGAAAATTCCTAGCACCTGAAGAAGGCCGGAGCGTACAACGGCCGAAACGTCGTACAAATGGCAACAATAGTTCGAATAATGTAAATACTGTAAATACTACATCATCTCAAAAATATAGACAATGGTACTATTCTTGTTTTTAATTTGCACATTTTTTTCTATTTCAATTTCTAGGTCTTTATATTTTGATAGTTTTTTAAATTCCTTGGTTGCTATGTTGCAATCCGCTGGACAAGCTATATCAATTAGTAGACAAGTTTTTTCTTTTTTTTTTTGGGGGGGGGGGGGAACAATAATGTCCGATCTATTTGCTTCATTTTTCCTGTCTGTGTAGATGGTGTAATCGCATAGAATGATGACATATTCTATTTCTGTAACCGGTTCTGGGTGATGTTCATGCCAGTACTTGTTTACATATTTTCCATGGTGTTTGCACATTGTCCAGTGACGATTTTATATTCATTTTGGACAAGTTCAGAACATCCAGAGATTAGATGGTCTATTGTTTCTTGGTATTTATCACAGAACCTGCATTTTGGATTCATATTATTATGTATGATATTTGCCTGAAAGTTCCTAGTGAAAAGACTTTGGTCTTGCACTGCAAGAATAAAGCCCTCAGTTTCAAACTTTAATCCAGATCCTCGTAACCATTGATGAGTATTAACTTTATAAACATTGTACATTTATCAGCATATTGGCCATGCAGAGGTTTGTCTTGCCAGCGTTAATGCCTTCTTACATTATTGATTTTTTTTCTTTCTGTTTTCATGTTGTTTGACTAATTGTATCATCCAGTCCTTTGTTGTTTCCATGTATGTCATTATAGACGGCCTTTGGTTACAGAAATAGAAGACATCAAAATTTTATGAGACTACGCCATCTTCAAGTACAGGAAGATTGAAGCAGATAGGCTGGACTACTAATTGATATGACTTACCCAGCGGACCGTAACATACCAGCCAAGGAATTTGAAAAGTTATCGAAGTATAAAACCTGAAAATCGAAATAGAAAAATGTGGAAATTGAAAACAAAAATAGTAGCAATCATAGTAGGTGCGCTTGGAATGATAAAAAAAGGATCGAAATGACATACTGAAAAATCCTTGTAAATCATAACTTAAGAGAAGTATAAAAATTGTCTTGGTAAGTAAAACCATACACTAGGAAGAACTTTGTTTATGTAACGCATTCATGTGCCAACGGACTTGTAGAGCGATTTCACCACTCTCCAAAGACATCTCTGGCCACAAGAAACGATACCACAAATCGGATCGACGATCTTCCCTTAATTATCCTATCGTTAAAAAGTATCCTAAAGGAATATTTGGGTTTTTAGCAGCTGAACTTGTCTTCGGCATGCCTCTTTCGCTTCTAGGACAGTATTTTTCACCCATCATGGATCCACCTCCGATAAGTTCTTTTGTTCAAGAGCTACAATAGAAGATGACTAAATTGACTTACACCCCACCGCTACATTGACCAACGGACTTGTACGTCTCTCAGCAACTACGCGACTACAATTCGTGCTTGTGATGAACGACGCCATCAGACAACCACTCACACCGACTTATAAAGGGACCTTTCGAAGTACTGGATTGCATTGATAAACATCTCACGATCAATCGTGGTAATCTCACAGATACCGTCTCGAGTAATTATGCGAAACCCGCCTCCATTGAAAGGACACATCCCATGACAACAGTTTAATTTAACGTACCAACAGATATAAGAGACTTACAGACAGGTGAGACTGTATCTTCATCTGAGGTATGATCTAACATGACATCTCCGGGGAAACAAACCCGTAACGGACATAAGGTAACCTTCCCTAGAAAGTTTAAATCATGCATTTATTTTAATTGATAATGAGATCACGTGACCATGATTCAGCAAAACGAAAACGAGGCTCATAACGACTGTGACGTATACACGGACATATAAAAGCAGCAGTCTAAAAGACAAATTTCTCCAGTTCCACCGACCTGACTAATGCTGACGTCTTCGATCACTACCACACTGACTGACACCTTCAACCACTATCACTGCTACCACTCTGCCTGACGCCTCCGACCAATACCACACTGACTGACGCCTCTGACTACTACCACGCTGCCTGATGCATCTGATTACTACCACTGCTACTGCAACTGTCCTTTTCAGGACAACAAACAGGTATTTTCTCGAATTACTACAAATTCCCTTTTCAGGGCAAGAAAGTCTATCTTACCGCAATATGCACCAGTTCGATGCAGCGAAACAAATGAATCCAGCGCAGTAGGCAGTCTAGTTCGACTCGACCGTGACGTCCAGTGTAGGAAGCAGTCCAGATCGACGCGGCGCCGACCAGTCCAATTCAACCCGCCAACGATCTCCAGCGGTGACCCTATTTCGACCCCGGACCTATCAACAGTCGACAACTAACAGTTAGCACAGTTTATGCCATCCGATTGTGACAATACCTGATGAACCAGTATAATCAGGCTAGTGCAACAACCACTAACACCTCAAGCATCATTCCTTGGCTTACGAACCGCTTGCCACACGCAAGGATCAACTCAAGCCTGCGAGCGATGGACAACACTCAATCAACAACAGTTTCACGCCGATCCAAGAAACCATTTGAATTGTAATACAATAAAAGTTGTCAGACTTTGGCAACTTTTGTCACTCAAAATTTGATTTTTGTTTTTCTTGCTTTTCCTGTGTCACTTTACCTTTCCTTAAATGTCTATAGAGCCGGTTACTCATAATTGGCCCTGCAACATGATCATGAAATGTAACCATTACAACACACCACTACTTGTCTTAGGTTTTCCTTGATAGGTAGTTTGACAATAACAGAAATTGAAATATGATGATGATCAATCAAAATAATAATAATAATAATAATAATAATATCCCCTATTGAGAAGGCCCACACAATTAAAATTATGAAGCGTCACATCCACATTTCTCACAGCTTTTTTCTGCGACCAGGTGTGCTCTCTTTGAATTAACGGCAAGTCAGTGCTATGCCTGCAGGGTTGAGTCATATTCCGGTCAGGTCAATTGTTAGCTGTCAAGGCTCTGTATACCACCCTCTGAGTCGCTTCCTTGTTGATATAACTGACCCATTGAGAGGAAAGTCCGAAACTCTGCTCATGCTCTCATCCAATTCAACCAGATGGTGAGCCTGGATGTGGAGAGTCTGTTCATCAAGGTACCCACGGTGGATACACTATCGGTAGTCAGAGGCAGACTGACCTCGGACTCATCCCTAGGAGAACGTACTAGTATACCACTAGATAACCTGACGGAGATGCTGACTTTCTGCACACAAACATTTCGGATTAAGGTCACACATATATCGGCAGGATGAAGGCTTAGCAATGAGCTCGTCATTATCATCATTATTGGCTAACATATACATGGAATACTTCGAAGAGATATCATTAGAATCCACATCTCTAAAGCCAACTCTATGGCTGAAATACATTGATGACACCTTCATACTCTGGCCACATCATAAAGAGGTCCAGAAATAGAAATCAATTACAAATAACAGTTCTTAAATTTGAATGTTTCAGAAATAAAATTTAACACTCATAGGACATATTAATGATGATTGGGTCAGAGAAAAGCATGTTTGGCAGGGCAGGGATTAGGAGAGATAGCATGGCGTATGAGTTTGAAGGACAAAAGCGGGGAAACAAAGACAGCGGTCAGTCTACCTTATAAATGTAAGACATGTTTGAAAAAATATATATACACAAAGGGTTAACAGTTCGTACAACGTCAGTAGTTGACATGTATCTAATGAGTTAAACTTTCCTCAGAATAATTAATAACCAAGAATAGAGAAGTCTGATTAGTCACCTTACTAAAATCAGATCTTCTAGCTTTTCAGTTATTTTTTTTCTTTTTGCAAATCTTATTTTTTACATGGAATCGCTAAGAAGGTTTGTTTGTGTTTTGCTAACGTTATCTGGACAGGACACGCCATACGCAAGTCAGACAACAGACGGCTGCTGGGGCCAACCACCAACCTTTTCGGTGGTCGTGGGCCAATGCTCAAGAATTTTTAGGTATAACGATAGAACTATGGATGGCGAGAATTTATCTCATGACATTTAAGAAAAGCCGAAGTGTATAAGCATGTCTACAGTTTTAGATTAGATGTTGTTTTGAATTTTTAGTATAGAAAATACGAAGTAAGAAATCTCAATATCGGTGTTGCAGAGGAAGCAAGGGGAATTTGGTCTGGAGCAGTAGGTATAATAGTTTGCGAACTACTGATATAAAAGGTGATGATGCATTCAAAGATACTCTTTGTAAGTCAATATGTTAAAAGAAAATAAAAATTAAAGTTGCTTTAATGTTTTAAGATATATCATCGTCAGATCAGTGTTCCGAATACAGACCGGAAGTGTGATTAAATTCATTACACCTAAGTAATAAATGAGATAAATTTGCAAATGCAGAAAGTTCATTAAAAATTGTACTCACCTGTGATTATTTGAGACATCCAAACTGGAATTTTGCAATTCTAAAACCTTAAAAAAAAGAAAATGGAGGTTTTAGGTAAAGAAATAAATTGCAACTACCACATAGAAAAAAAAGAAACTGACCAATCAAAAATGCAGAACTAATTTTCAACAGAATACACGATTTAAAGTAAAATAGAAAAAAAAAATTCTTTAAAAGAAATAATAATACAATTATTATTATGTCATTTTTCATCATATTTCGATTTCTGCTATGGTCGCACTACCAACCAAGTCTGTGGGAAGACCTAAGGCAGGTCGTGGCGTGTTGTTATGGCCCCATTTCATGTTTTTTTTTCTATCTTCCCTATCATCCCTAGCGTTACATAGACAAAGCTTAGTGTGTGGACTGCACTTAATAAGACAGTTTTTTGTATATCTCTTAAGCTGGGGTTTCCAGGGATTCTTTCAATGTGTTGTTTTGTTCCATTTTTTATCATTCCAAGTGCACCTACTATAAATGGCACAACTCTTGTTTTCAATTTCCACATTTTTTTCTATTTCAATTTCCAGGTCTTTATATTTTGACAGTTTTTCAAATTCCTTGGTTGCTGTGTTACAATCCGCTGGACAAGCCATATCAATTAATAGACAGGTTTTCTCTTTCTGGTTTTTAACAATAATGTCTGGCCTATTTGCTTCAATTTTCTGTCTGTGTAGATGGTGTAATCCCATAGAATGGTTACATCTTCTATTTCTGTAACCGGTGCTGGGTGATGTTCATACCAGTGTTTGTTTACAGATTTTCCATAGTGTTTGCACATTGTCCAATGTAAATATTGCCCCACTCTATCGTGGCGATTTTTATATTCATTTGGGGTAAGTACAGAACAGCCTGAGATTAGATGGTCTATTGTTTCTTGGTGTTTATCACAAAACCTGCATTTTGGATCCATATTATTATGTATAATATTTGCCTGAAAGTTTCTTGTGAAAAGACTTTGGTCTTGTGCTGCAAGAATAAAGCCTTCTGTCCCAGACTTTAATCCAGATGCACGTAACCATCGATGAGTATTAACTTTATCAACATTGGATTTGTTGGCACGTTCTGGATATTGGCCATGCAGAGATTTGTCTTGGCAGCGTTGTTTCATATTATTATTATTATTATTGACTTTTTCTTTTTTTTTTTTACTATACTATACCACGTTATATCATTTTTTTATTTGTTTCAATTTCCACACGTGGTTAGCCAGTTTGGTACAATTTTTAAGGTTTTCCAGCTTAAATGTAGATTTGTGGTTATTCCATCTGTTTTTAAAAATCCCTTTTGTAGAATCCAAACATGTTTTCTTTGTCCATATAATATGTACTTCTGCTTTGTAAATACTTCCTTCTATTATACAAAGTCAGGTCAAGTAATTTAATTTGATATAATTTTCTAAATTATTAGGACAGCTTTAAACTGATTTAATTGAATTTCTATTGGAATGTATATGCATATATTCTACTGAAATGTATATACATATATGAGGATCAAGCAAGACGTTCCTACCAAGATCAGGAATCACATCTTGGCTTAGAATGAAAGTTCGTTTTTATTAAGTTTAGAACCTTTTTCCTTTATGCTGTTTTTTCAGCGATTTAGTGGCGGTATCTAATGTATATATGTACATACGTGTATATATATATATATATATATATATATATATATATATATATGCATACATGTGTATGTGTATATATATATATATATATGCATGCATATCTATGTATGGATATGTATCTATCTATATATATATATATATATATAATGAAGTAAATTAATAAAAATACATATGAGGAGGGTGTACATATGTATATAATGTTTATATTCATATATATATATATATATATATATATATATATATATATATATAAGTTAGCTCTCGTAGTCGTCTTGGCAGCAAAGACTGCTTTTATTTTTCCTTTGAGGTTGTAAAAACCTGAATTCCGGTTAAGGCTGGTTTTCGGCTTTCTGACTCCCTCCCTCCCTCCCTCGTGTATATTTTGGATATAATGTCTATGAAGCTACCAGCCAACTGAATTAATAACAATTGATTAAAAGTGAAATCGAATTCACCATGATGAATTTTAACTTTGACTCAACTCGTTTACTATCCTGATAGCAACAGATTTCGTCTCTGGTAAGCTTGATGGACTCTTTTTCTGCACGTTTAATTTTCAAAAATTTAATTTAAAATATACTTGTGTCAGTCAAGATTTCAGTTAGCTCTTTTCGTCGACCTGGCAGCACAGGCTGTTTTTATTTTTTTTATTTTCCTTTGGATTTCTAAGGAAAGGTATCTTAAAATTCTCTTGTTGTGCTATAAAGGAATCTCCAGACTTAAAAGTTAAGTTAAAACTTAGTTAATTCTTTTTTGTTGTTGTTGTTGTTGTTGTTTCTTTTTTTTAATTGGTATAGGTAGACTCTACTATCGCCCGGCTCTTACTCCTCCTTCTTCTTTTGAAAAGAAGTAGAGGCTCATTCCTTGTTTTCCGGTTCCTTTCCTCTCCTTAGGTTTTAATAGTAGCGCTGTCGCAAGCTTTTTGCAATGTGTGTGGATGGTGGTAATATCTCTTCATTCTGAGGGTACCGGGTTGGCAGTTTCCTGGTTGTTGCTTGCGACTGGTAGTTAGAAGCCAGAACTCTTGCGTAGCGTCTTGAGAGGCTGCTCTGATTAACAGTTGAATAATATTGGGGTTTCTTGTAATGCCATTTTGCGCATGGATGGGTGTCCCTGCAATTGCCTCCAGTAGATAACACTGAGACCACATTATGCTGAAGTTTACGTCAGTTTCCTTCCTACAAATGTTGCATTTGATGACCGACTGATACTACTACTCTAGGATTCACTAGATATGGCATCACACAAAGTAAAACTAAACCACTGAACAAAAATCACCTAAACATCTTTTTCTTGAACATCGGTGGTATCCGTACCAACTTTTGCAGCGTTGAATCCTTCCTCCACGTAAACTCACCTGACTATGAAACTAACCTTGACTCTTCTATTCCTTTCTCTGATTTCTATATCCCTTATTATCTTCCCCTCTTTAGGAAGAACTCCAATGTCTATATGCATGAAATTGGCGTTTATGTCAGCGAACATCTCCCTCTAGATAGAGTGATTTCTCTTGAATCTCCAAATCATTTCTACATGTGTCTCCGTCTCTCTCTCTACTAAGCTCGGTTAGCTCTCTTTTCTTTCTCTGCCGCTCCCCTTCGTCTCCTGACTATTCCGTACTTGACAGCATTTCAAACCATATAGAAAAGGTCATTTCTTCACATCCGTTCGCTCATATATTTGTGTTTGGAAACTTTAATGCCCACCACGCCAAGTGGCTGGAAAACCCTGTCAAAGATCTTGCTGGTGTTCATACCATGAACTTTTCAATCATTCAATCCCTTACGAAAGTGGTGGATTTCCCACGCTTTTCTCTTATATCACTAATGGACCTGACTCACTGCTAGATCTCTGTTTCACTTCTATCCATGACTCTTGCCATGTCATACAGCTTTGCCCTCTTGGCAACTCTGATCACGCTGTGGTTTCCGTTAATTTCTCCTTCCACTTCCCCTCCCCCTAGGGACCTCCGACCAACAGAATATCTTACTGCTACCAAAGAGTAAACTGGGAGTCGTTCCACGATTTCCCGTATGCTGTCCCTTGGAACAAAATTTTTAGTCCTACCGTTGAAGACTGTGCATTTGATGTCTCCTCTTGGGTTAAAGCTGGCATCAATGTTTTTATCGCAGCCAGGAAGTTACGACTTAAACCCCATTCGTCCTCCTGGTTTTCCCCTACTTGCTAGGTCACTGTTTCCCATATGAATCACTTCTTCCGGCTTTATCGGAGCCACACATCTGCCCATAAAAGGTGCCTTTTTGTTTTTGTTCGTAATGAGTGCAAGAGGATCCCAAATGATTCTAATCTGTTGTTTGCTGACAGAATGAAGCAGCGTATAGCATTCTGCAAGTTCAGATCCTAAGACTACTGGCGACTCTGTAAAAAATTTGAATTCATGGATTATAGATTTGAAGAAAAATGCAAAAGTAATGTAATGTTTTAATCGTGTGATTATAGTTGGTAGTAATCCTCTTAAAATGTTTTCAAAGAACTTTCTTCTTAAAAGTCTTGGATCAATCAAAATTGTGTCCTACGTTGTTTTGATGTCATTGCATCTTTCTACAAATCTATAATCCGCGAATCCAAAATATGTCTACCTATAGATATAATTAAATAAGTCAAAGATACCCATATATTTATAACATTGTTATATTGTTCTCTCTATATGCACTACATTCTATTTTACTTCATAATTAGTTTATTATATGTTTTCTCCTTATTATTTCCTATTATTATATATATTTTCTCCCTATTATTATATATTATATATTATAATTATGTTTTATTTTATTTTTATTATAATTAATACCAATAATGTTATTATTATTAATTTATATTTTTATTATTGTATATTATCATATTTTCACTCATTTATTATATATTATATATTATTGTATATTACTGCTTCATTATAATATTGTAATGATATATGTAAATTTATATATTCCTATTGTAATTTTATATACGTGTTTTAATATTTCCATATATTACATATATATATGTATATATGCATGTATATATATGAATATATGTATGTATATATGTATATATTTATATGTATATCTATATATATATATATGTGTGTGTGTATATATATGTATATAAATATATGTGCATATATACGTATATATATGTGTATATGTGTGCGTATATATGTATATATACATAATATATACACATGTATATAAAAAATATATATGTATATATACTTACAAAAAATACATGACACTAGCATTAAAAATAACACACAATAAAACATCAACATATTTCTTTGCAGCCAAATGCGCA